>JASANB010002599.1:0-37944 GCA_030248155.1 Sabatieria punctata
GCCGCCAAGAAGGGCCCCTCCCTCGGCCATACAGGATCCCTTTCCTGATTTAAGATAACAATTCAGACGACAGTAAAATTAGGACATAGTACTAATGCAAGCCAGATAAACAACGACGTACCACGGATTTTTGAAAGGGGCCCAACCAAAGCAAGAAAATATTGAAAATTATCCTTCAAAACACTTTAAAAAGATTAAATTAACCAGAAATTAACCGTTTTAATCATATTAATCTATTTTTCCTCCATATTGTAAAGGGGATACACGTATACCCACCCTACACCCATACATGGGCCGCGGGGGGTCAACGGGGTTTGCCCAACCCCAATTTGGGCTCAACCCCCAAACGACCCCACCCAGCCACCTGAAGCTGACTTTTGTTCCTGACCATATCCACCAAAATCGCCACGCCCCCAAATGGGCAGGCCCCCCAACTTTTCGGATTTTGACCATCCCAACCCATTTTTCCGGCCCCTGTATGCCTACACCCCTTAGTACGCTACTACTGCATGACTGATTACTAGCAGTACCACATAACAAGAAATCTCTGACTGGCATTTAATTACCAAAGTTCAGCAAGTGACATCATTAACTTGTTAGGTACCTTAACATGAAAATTGCACGTGCCAGCCCGAACAGCCGCCTCGTCTTGTTGCCATAGCTGAGGTTTAGTCGAACCTGACGAGGACCCGGACCCGGCGCCTCCAGCCAACTCGCGATCTTTCGATCCTCGCCGTCGAAAGGAATCGCGGAACGACCGGCGAATCCTGTCCATTCCTCTGCGCAGGAATTTACTGAAACCCTCTGCCTAAGTCTGACACTTACACAGGGTTTTGTTTGTTTCTTGAGGGGGAATGACCTCTTAGAACTGGATAAAGGCATAAACGGGGCAAATTAGGAGAGGCTGAATGGCAAGGGAGGAGGAGAAAATTGAGCAAGGGCCAGCAAAAATTAAGCCGGGCCCATGTCATGCACACACCATCCTGCGATCGATAATCATCTGCGGAATACACCCCGACACTAATCGGTTGACTAAACCATCCAGTAAAAACGGCACCTAGACCAAGGGGAACCTGATACTTCGAAATGCTGTAGAAGAATTAGCTTCAGAAATAAGATGAGAACGGTGAACTTGCTGACCACTAATTAATAAAATACTGCTCATTATAGCAACTAGATGAAACATAACAAAGCAGCCTACACCAGAGGAAAACAGTCTATGCCGACAACAATTCAACAGAAACAGCTACAAAATGCAAACACCTTGTTTACTGAATAATAATTTTGTTTGTATTAACCACTTGACAGAGCTGAAGGAGACAAAACTAATCGAAAAGCAAAGTCACCAGAAGAAGCGCAACTCAAAAATGCATCGCCAAAGGGATGGAAAAAACGACTGGCGCTAAATAAATTTTCAGCAGCCAATGGCCCCAGGCGGAGCGAACTAGACAGCGCAGAGAATTACCTTGGCTCTCGAGTTCAAAGAGCAACGCGCAGCTCTAAAGCCGTTTCGAGCTGGCTGTGAGCTAACAAAAAATCAATGCGCCGGCACAAATCGGCGAATTTGTCTCAGAGACTCGACTCCGGCCGAGCCGGGCAGAAGAAGAAAAAAGCTGCCAATCAGTGTGTGCAAGTGGGTCTAAATCACGCTCAGACAAGAGAGCCAGCCAAATGGACGGCAAAGATTAACAAACAACGCCGGTCTAATTCCTTAATTTGTAAGCCGGAGAGTTATAAATCAGAGTGACACATAGCAATAGTGTCTGGGAGAGAGAGAGAGCTGTAAAAATATCCAGCCCAGCTCCGGCTAAGCAGAATGGTTTTAAAATCGATGTTTCAGTCTGCACCCGGCCTCCAGACTTTGGCCGCCCCAAAAAAACACACTACTACAACGAGTACGAACTGGTCTGGTAGCAAGTGTGTGTTGGTTTCTCCTGGTAATAGTAGGTGAGATTGCCTTTAACTCTTTAATGCATACATGGACCGGAGGTTAGGGGTTATCCCCCTCACTAACATATATGTACTAGGGGGTTGGGGGTTACTCCCCGAGCTGAAAAGGCCAACTCCCCTCACCCCCGAGACAGGTTAAGGGATCCCCCACCCAAAAAATACAAGTACTAGTAGTGGCTCCCAATACTAACAAACTGGCTCAGAAATCACTAATTTTTAGTCTAAAATTCGCTTGGAAAAGCCTTTGGGAAACGAATTTGACGTTTCCACTGCTGATATTGAAGAGAAATCGGTGTTTTTGGAAGCACTTTTTGTCATTTTTTGCTTGTTTTGGCTCTAAAATGCAATTTTGCAGCTTAAAATAGTGTTTTTAGTGTCCTTACTGCGAAAAACGCATTTCCAGGCGTTTTGGAGCTTTTTGAAATTTGAGACCCCCGTCTGGGCGAAACCCCCTACCCCCAGGTCGGCCCAGAGCTGTTACATGTATGTTCACTAACCATCCTCCCCTTCGGATTTTTCTATGTATCCCCTGGCGAAGTTTGCAATGCAAAGCTCGCCTTAGTAACTTAGCAAAGGTGAAGTTAGCAACCATGCAGTAACAAAGAACAAACGAACTTTCAGTCAGCCGTCAGAGACAAGCAAAACCTGAGGTATATTACTGTACTACCTAGCATAGTAAGAAATTTTTGCATCAATCAAAGAATAAATGGCTTGTTACTACAGTTTTCTGCACAAGGACACCCTTTATGGAAGAATACACACAAAAATAAGCAAAATAGGTCTGTTTACCATTGCTGAGTAAGAAGTCCGTGGGCACAGGAGTATCAGGTTTATTGAGATTGGTTTGGTTTTTCTGGTGTTATTTGCATCAAGCGATAATATTACACTAGCCAAAAGGTGATCGGTGAAAGGAAAGATTCATAAATTTTTGGGAATCTGGGCGTTGCCACAGGAGCTGCTGTGCGATGAAGGCTCTATTTTTGGTTCGAACGTTCAAAAACTCGGTCTATGCTGCAGAGCCTAACAGGTTTCGGACACTGTAATCTCAAGCTAAAATTGCAGTTATTTGTTGTTTTGTTTTAAAAAAGGTAGACCCTCAATAAGTACTCAAACTCTATTTTGTATATCGATTTCCACTCTCAAACAGAAAACTATCAATGGAAAAGCACTACAGCTTCTATATTTCATTAAAACATCAGAAACAATAAAGCAAATCAGAAATAGATTCTATTTTCGAGTACCATTCCAAATAATCATGTTACCCGCTGTCTCGAGCGTAATGGACAGAAGAGGGATCTCCAGCGGAAGACATGGAGAAAATTGAATCAAAACAAATACCGCTAACAGTGTACCAGCTGATAACACCGGGCACTCTAGCCGTCAGTAGTGAATAGCGCTGTTTGCCTATAGATAGATAACCGGCGTGGCAGAGTGGAGCAAAAACAAGTTTTCTCACAATGCGCGACAGACAGAGAGAGTCCGGTTTAGTTGGAGGAAAAAGAGCAAAAAATGCCACATGCCTTGGCCGTCGAACCAACTTCATAGCACCGTGATTTCTGGACGCTTGTATCTGCGGCAACTGTTCAGAACTGCCAGAAATGGAAGGGTTGTTGGGTGAGTCACGCCACATACTATTCCAGTGGCTGAGTCAAGGCTAGCAATAATTTCACTTTGGATCAGTCGGCAGCGCGGAGCAGCACAAAAATTTGGCCCGGCATAAACCTGCCTGAATAATGCGCCGATGCGATGCCAACGCAGTTAGACGCTCTCAGAGACACAAGAAGAGACCACTAAGACTTTGGCCGAAGTGGCGGACCGGTTTTGGCCGCTGCCTGCGGTTTTCTGCCAATGTTCAATGACACGAAATAGATGGAATATTTGATAATGAGACGCCGGTGACTCAAAAACCAGCCAACGCTGTGATTTTGTACAAAGAGAAGTAGATGGAACAAAGCAAATCTTTCTAAGCTCAGGCGCTGTGTTGAGCATCTGATGTGGTTGTTTTCTTTCACAGAATTTCATGCACTACGCAGGTATTTGGAATTTGCTAGCCAGTCACAGCAAATCTATGCTATATGGAGGCGTGTGTGCGTGTTCGATATAGCATTCATGACATCTACCTACTTGAAAAGCAGACGAAAGCGTAAACGTACGTGATAAACAGCTAAGTTTAAAGCAGAAAGCTGTGGAAATAATAACTGGAGCAATCCTCTTCTTGTGGAGACGTCGCAATAATGACAATTAGAACCAACAAACAAGGAAGGAAATTTCCTTCCAGCTCTTTGGTTTTCTTTCTTCTTTCTATCTAATTTGTTTAGGTTGTGCTAATTAATTATAGAATAGCAATTTTCTTTGTTTCCCTTGAGTTTCTTCGTGCATAACAAGAATGAACAACAGCTACTCGAAACTTTTAGTCATTCATTTGGAATAGAAGCAAAACATTAAGCAGAACTGAATTTTTTCTCATTTTAATAAGCTGCTGCTTGCTAGCATATTAGCTGGCGCAGTGTAGTATTTAGCGAAATGCTTCAGTCCGTAACACAAACGTGAAAGTCTGACGAAAATTACCATTCAACGCTACTCACCGACCGCAAACGACGAAAAGTGGCGCCAGACGGGTTGATGTTAACAACGTTTTCATCCGCTTTTATTAACTTTTTGTCATACAGAACAGAACCGGTAAACGACTAACTTAGTACTGGCTAATCTTTCAACCGAAACCACAGACAAGCTTAGCAATTTGACTGAATTCCATCAGAATGTGAACCAACCAACTAACAGTAGTAGAAGTGAACGAAGGACGACTGTAAATCATCCCCAGGTATATCCCAAGTTCTCCCACTGAATCTGGTTGAGGTGCCGTTCTAATTGGTTTGCTATTTTGGGAATATTGTGAATGCCTTGCGTCTTCAACTCATTCAACGCTGCGTAATCCAGATCCTTCAGTTCCTTCGCCACTTTTCCAAGTTCTTCTGCGAGTCGTCTGCAAACAATAGGGCACTTTGGTGTTTTCCGTACACAACGGCACATAAAGTTACTTTGTGCTTGCGGCAATGCTGACTGAAGCCAATTGGGCCAACGTCAGAATGCAGACCGCCACTATTAGACCTGACATAGTTCGGTTGTCTCTCTAGACTCTAAACAGCCTTAACAAGTCTTTCATGGAATCTGTATAATAATTTTAAAGCTTTCACTGTTAATTATGTGATAGTAGTATATTGTACAAATCTACATACATATGCAGCCTACTTAAAAATAGTATACAGTCAGGAACTTAACGCCATAAAACGTACCGGTACGATATAACGTACAGGTACCATATAAGGTACCGGTGGTGCCTATGGTAGGGTTACCCTACATGGTACCGGTACCTTACATGGTACCCCTACCCTAGGCACCGCTACCTTATATAGTACCCCTACCCTAGGCACCGCTACCTTATGTGGTACTCCTACCCTAGGCACCGCTACCTTACACGGTAGCCTACCCTAGGTACCGCTACCTTATGTGGTACCCCTACCCTAGGCACCGATCGGTACCTTATATGGTATCAAGTGCCTGACTGTTATAGCAAGAAGATCCCACCTCAGTCGATCGGGTCAAGGTGATGATCATTACGTGGGGTATCTCATCGTTGTTTTAAAAAGTAGTCGACGAAAAGATTGAAAAGCCGTTAGCTAGTATTCAAAACATATCTGAATATGGGTACACTTGCCTATCCAGTTGAGGTAGGAAGAAAAAATCAATGAAAAAAATATCATATTTTACAAATTGATTTTGTACTATAAAGCTGTTAATTTTATGCTCAGAAACATTTTGAAAGCAAAACTGTCAACATTTTTGACGTCACTAGCCCAACAGGCCTGATCAACATTTTGCACATCCACGCCGTTGCAAAAAAAAATCACCAAAACTGAGTGCAAACGCCTAACTGTGTAGCGTACACAGCTTAACTAAAACAGACACACAGCTTTCGTTATGAATGTTCGTGGGCGTTCCTGGCAGATTTCAGTGACCTAGCAACGAGTCCTATTCTAAATGAACTCTCAGTACAAAACAGAGATGCAACAATCAACAAACGAGAAACGACGCAGGTTGGCCTTAGTACGTAATACCTCTTTTTCCTATTCGCCCGCTACTGAAAGAACGTAAACGCACAGACAGAACTGGCCAAAAAAAGTGTAAATGGCCTTTTTTGAGTTTTCCGAATAACTTCAAATGACCACCATTTCGTCTATTTTCAACTAAATCAAAAGATTTTGGGCACAATTAATATTATTAATATATTTTAGAAGTTTGTTTCGGCCACTTCCTTAGCCTGCTAGCCTTCTGTAGCCCTGAGTTTTGCCCTTCTGAAACGAACTGACCCGAATTCAGACGATAAATTTAAATATACGTATCTCACGAACCCCCTCTTCCAATCTTTCCCAATTTTTGTGTTAACTCATTGTATGGCCTTTAATTCCTGAAAGGACCAGCTTTCTAACACACACAGCCGGTAAAAACCAGGCGGACTTTTACTTTCAGTGAAGGTAAAAATTACTAAAATATTATTGTCAAAAATGTGAGGATGGTGTCCTCTGAGCATAAAGCAAAACTGTATAGCCTAATTTAGGTGTTCGTTGTGTTACCTTAGTTGAAGCGATTGTAATCCAAGACCCCGCTAGTTCGTACAGCCCTGCTTTTTTGTGCAGGGGACAACACCCTCATTTTAACAACGCCAAATTTTCACGTTCATTGAAAGTAAAAATCCGCCAGATTTGCCGGTAAGCCGGTAGGCTGTGCTAGAATAGAATGCTGGCCTTGCCTGGCCAAGCCTGGCTGGGTAAAAAACTATTTATTCATTAGTTATTTACTACGTGCAAAATTGGAGAAAGATTGAAAGAGAGCTTCTTGAGATGCCTACATTGTATGTCTGAAAATTCGGGTCAATTCATCTCAGAAGGCCAGAAAGAACTAAGGGCTACAGAAAGGCTAGAAGGCCAGGATTCAGCCAAAACAAGTCGTAATAGTCATGCCAAAAATCTTTCCATTTGGTTGCCAGTTGACAGAATGGCGGCGATTTGAAGATATTCGGAAAACTCGAAAAAAGGCCAGCGCTGTACGTATATTCTCTCTGTACCACACACCGATTTTCAGATTAGTCAGAACCACGATAAGAGGGCACTTTAGTGCTTATTTCGCCAGCGGCGCTAGCTACCTAGATCATGGAGTCCCTAAGCAATAGCTGGTGTTAAATTTCTAATTAAGAGGTTGGTGCGATCTGCTGGTTAAAAGGAAAATCGAACCGGGCTGCGACCGAGCACTCAAATTATTTTATTCATCAACGGAATTAGAAGAGCAGAAAGAAGATAAATAGAGAGGGACACAGATTTCTTTGTCTCAGCCCCACGTCGAACCTAGACGTTCCCAGTGACTCGGCGAGCTGACACGTGACTTTAGTTTCCGTTTGTAGGAGACCGACCGGGCTCGGCCTCCTCCGTCACCCGCCTCTAAACTGGCCAGCCGACCCACCAACGGCAGCGCCAGGTCGTAGTAGGGGTCTTGCGGTGCAAAGTCCAACCTGCGGAAACGCACTAATCTGTAAGAAGAAGGTACTGTTTAAGCCGGGGTCACACTGACACTGCACAACAAGCAACTCAAAAGGTGCGCCGATTCAGACATCGGGTAGCATTTCGACTGAGGGGATGGCAAATTTTCAAATCATTGGGGAGCTGAAGGATAGCGGCGGCTGATGGAGATTGAGGGGATGGTAGGCCAAAAAGTCCGACTTTTTACTAAAATCAACGTTTTTAGGCTTATTTTTCGTTAAATTGGTTAAAATAATCTATACCACCAAAACCACTGGTATAAGTCGTTTGAATTTTCTTCGAAGAACTTTTTAGTCAAATTTATTGCATGCGCAATTAATTTCAAGCAAAAAACCGATAGAATTTCCTTTAAAATAGTAATTTTAGCTGTATTTAAGACCGAATTGGGACTTTCGAGCCCCAGTTTTAACACCATCTTTGGGCTCAACCCTCTCAAGCCACTTCAGCAGATGATCTGTTTTAATTATGTAATTATGTTCGGGCAGTCACTTTTCAGAACTGAACAGAACCGTTCAGCAGAAAACCAGAAATCTTACATACCAGCTGACAAAATGATAAGTGATTTTGTTACGTTGATCAGTCATCAAGTTACGGTACTTTTTGGCATACATTTAATAGATCATCCACAAAAGGCGGAGAAGGGGTTGGGGAGTCCGGCGCCGGCCGGGGGGTCAATCAGAGCCAAATTCTAGTTGAGAGGTTGGCTACCAAAAACGCTCAAAAATCGCTAAGAAACGCAATTTTGGGCTAAAAATCGTCATAAATTGCTAATTTTGGTGCAAATTCAGCTAAAAAGAAGTGCAGTTTTAGAGGCGATTTTAGCAATTTTTGTGTCTGGAATTTTAAAAATCCAAAAGTTTGCTCAAACATTTACTTGTCAGAAAATCGGAGGGGGCCCGATAAATCGATTCGGGAGTCTGGCCTAAGTCGGGTGTGGACAGATCCCCCGGACCCGCCTGTTACATGTAGATATGCTTTTTGGTAGCTTTGACAAAGCAGTACAATACTGTGCGTACGTAACGTATAGGTTGAACATAGGATTTTGAAGAAGGGTAGGAGAAGGGTATATTTTTGTATATACTTTCTTGTTGTGTAACGAATTACTACTTGTGTTGTTTTGCTGTTAAACTCTCTTTTCGTTTCTTGGCTACACAGCGGCATTCACTGCGCAAACTGAGGGTTACAATTTTTTAGTTATAGAATTTTCCTCTTTTAGCTACTACCCTCAAGACGCGAAATTTTTGAAAAGTGATCACGAAAAGACTATTTAATTGAGTGCAAATCTATTGGTCCTCACATTTTCATAGATTTCATTTCAATTCTGCTGGAAAAGGTTGTACTCTACAACACTGAACATTTTCTAATCGATAGCATAAACAAAACAGATCATCAACCAAAAGGCAAGAGGATAACGGTCCAAACCAAAATTGTACGGATATGGGCATTCTGGTATCAGTAATAATTGCTCTAACATTTTTCGATTCAAATTCAGCTAAACATAGCTACATAGCAGCTATTTTGATTTCCAAAATTGCAAAATTATGGTTCAAAGAAAAAAAAAGAAAAATCTTTACATGCCGGTTATAAACGGCGATAAATCCCTGACTGTTGTGTACGTATTTAGCAAACATGCTTCTAACACCCATACGATAAGAGGAAAACAGTAATTTAGGAAAGTTCTAGCGGCTAATGAGCACCACTTAGGCCAAGAACGCAAAGGAAGCAATCACAACAAGCAAGCAGAGATGCGGCCGTTTAGAGAGCAACTCACGACTTGTCGCTGTTGTAGAATGGAAAGGCCGCTGCCACAGTCAAAAGTGCACCGAGAAACAGGAGCTGGCACCTCATTTTGTTGGGCACTCGTAGCTGGACACCCTGCAAAGCTGAGACAGAACTTTATAGGTTTGCCGACGACTTGGGTGTCACGAAATCCTATCCTTTGTTTGCGCTCACGCACTGAGCGCCGCTTAATTGGCTTTCTACTTCTTTCCAGCCAACTCTCCACAGAGACTGACGCAGTCTGGGACAAATCCATGCACAAAATCTGGTATAAACAGCCCTCAGAGCAGATGCAACTTTTGTTCTCACGCCCCCGCTACTGTCACCTTCGTTGCTAAATCTGTTAGATTGCGTGTCCGTTGCAACTCAACCTGCTCCTACGTTATTATTATTATTCAAAACAGTCATGTACGTAGGAAACTGCCATAAATGGGACGCTCACGGTGACCAGGAAAGCGGCCAATTTATAAGGAGGTGTCCCAACTCCCATCCAGGGCGATTAACATTTTCTAATTCGCAACAAATTAACAATTTAGACGTCCGCTGACTGGAAAAGTGGCAGAAGTATGTAAATCCGCCTATATGCAGGTTCTACTGTACACTGTAGAAATAAAGACGCGAGAAGTTTATAGCGCGAACACTTTTAAATCAACTCATTTGGCGAACACTAACGATTCTGTTCGGTCACACTCACGCTCTTGACCATTTCTTTTATCACCTGTAGTGAACAACGACGAACACAAGTTAAGTACGAAAAAATGTGTTCACTTCTTCCTTACGTTCGACGGATACCCCTTCGAAACCGCAATAGAATTCGCAGGGACGAAGAAGCGCACAGAATTCCGCGCTGACACGCGATTTTTATTTTCAGATTCGCATTTGACTTTGCATGTAAATTAGCACAGTTTAATAATCGAACAGTAATCGTAAATTGGATTTTGGACCTTTTTTGATTCGGACCCCTTCCTTGCGAATTGGTTGCAGATTAGATTCGCAACTGATGATGAGGGCGTAATTTCATAAACACCCTATTTCGCAAACGTGCTCCAATTGGAATAGGGTGTTTTGAGTGGAGATACTGGCGGGTTTGTGTTCTTCATGTATGTACGTACATTTGTACATATGTGTGGTTCAACACGCCTTTGAGTGTGAGGGTTTAGTAGGCGAACAAAAAGGTTAGTGTTGGCCTAAAAATGGCTGATTTCAAAAAGGTTAAGTAAAATTTCTGATTTTGTGATTTCTGAAAATGTACCTACTACTCAACTCAAAAGGAATAGCACTCAAATGTTTCAAAGGAATGTTTCAAAGTTCAGTTTTTTAAATAAATTCGCATTCCAAATCAAAATAGGACAGCAGTGAATCGAATGTTTATTTTATTTTAAAAGCATGACCAGGCTTAGATATAAAAGTAATAGTCGTACAGTCAGTCGGTGCTCATAAAAACAGCGCGCACAGGTAATGGCATTTTGAGTCTAATGGAGACTCGAAAAAATCGGCTGTCGCAGCCGAGACAAAAAGACGAGACCGCCCACACCGGGCTTGCCGATCGAATCAGCGCCACAAATTTGGTGCTGAATGCCAATTTAACTGTTGATTTATCGAGCCGACCGGGCGGGGGCTTCTCAACAATCAGTTGCCACTGTTTTATTATTGCTTCTCACTGACATTACAAGCGCCGCACAAATCTCACAGGCGTCATTTACACTTTTATGTACTCTGTACTGTACGTGTACGTGTAGTCCTATAGTAGAGATGTGTAGATTTCTGGCCGCTCTTCAGCTTAGACGGTAGGCGACCGCTCGCAAGGCGCCGCGGCGTAGTGGCATCGAGCTGAAAATACACATGTTTGAAAAAGGAAACCATACTTCATTACAATTCTAACAATTGGTACGAATTGTGTTAGCGCGGCAGCGCGCAATGATTTTTAAAAGAAGCGGTAGAAAAAGAGACGTTTTACACAAATCCGTCATTGAAGAAAGCTCGTCCTCCTCCTCTGCCAAAGCGCATGAAGTCTTTCTGCAGGTCGGGAACTCTCTTGCCGAAGCGCATGAAGTCCTTCTCAAACTGAGGGTCCCTTCCAAAGCGCATAAAGTCCTTTTGCAGCTGCTGGTCGGGCGGTCCGCGACCGAACCGCAAGAAGTCTTTGTCAAGTCGACCAAATCTCATGAAATCTTTCTGTAGATCTGGCGAGCGCTTTCCAAAACGCATGAAGTCCTTCTCAAACGGGTCTTTCTTCATCGTCCTGCCGTATCTTAGGAATTCCTTGTGACCCGAGAGGATATTTTGGCCGCACACTGCAATCAACGAGAATTGTTTGTAAAGCTCCTTTAAACAATGTAAAGATCAGTCTAGCGAACACCGATTACCAGAAACTAGATTACTAAGCGCAAAAGATACACAGTGTTCGCCACTTCTGTTCTCCATCTGATCGTTGAGTTTTGAGTTCGTGTTCTTCGTGTACGTGATATTCAACGCCTGACATAGTCTCGCAGCCGAACACAAATCTGTTTAGAGTGTCAGGCGAACAAAAAAGGTTTGCATTCGCATTAAAAACGAACCGAAATTAAATTGCGTTGTTCGTTCAGCGCCTATTTGGGGTCTCAGGCGAACAGAGATTTCTTTAGAATTGAAGAAGAACAAAAGGTTGATCTAGACTACAAAACTGTATATATTCGCAGATATGTGTTCTCACCTAAAGAAACGGCGCACATGGCCAAAAGCAACGCTTGACTGCCCATTCCGACCTGAAACAAAGAAGCAGAAATCAGTGAAAAGAGCGAGTAGGCGAACGGGAAAATTCTCACCCTAGAACAGACGACCAGCACCCAAGAATGAATACAAAGGTAACTAAGGCAGCGCTCAATCAGGCGTGCACTAAGCACAAATCTGCCCTCAAACATGCCGATTACGCCTAATAACTGTACGTCAGACAGTCACAAATCACGTGCAATTAAAACTCATTAGCGCTTATCTGCAAAGCTAATCAATGAAAACAACCGGACGTCTAAAATATACTCGTGCTAGCTACCTACTAGATTAATGGAATAATCACAAATTGACCACAAAAAGCGGCAAGAAGCGAAAGCGCATAAAATTTTATTTCTGGCCTCTGCGGCGCCCAATCCTAATCGGTCAATTAGGACTTTTTCGCTGGCTTAAAAAGCCTCTCTGCACGAGCAGAGAATTGCTGCATTAGTTTCGTGTTGACATAAAAGTCCTCTTTATTGGCCGTACACCACAGACTTCGCTACGTTTAGACAATGTGCACTATAATCATTTTTCCTCTTGTTCTTAGTGTCGACTGCGCAAATTAGCGTTTAGATTTTTAGTTTCGCAGATTAGGGTTGGAGTTATAAATTTCGAAACCCATAAATACGTACAGTACACGGAAAGATAATGTTTGAAAACAAAGACAACTTTTTCGAGAAGAAATGTTTTAGTCCAAGTATCTTAAAGTTGTGCCAGAATCGAAGGTGATTCCATCTTTAGATACAAATTCGTATCAGGTACAATTCCAAAAATGAGCAAAGCTACATGTATATGCTACCTATAAACAGGCGAGAGCTAGCAAGTTTAACCGCTGGCACACCACTTTCAGTAAAAATATCCACAGCTCAAAATAGGGCGTAGTTTCCATTTAGTCGGCCAGATCATACATGTAGTAATATGAGGTCTGGCTGAGGGTCTGCCTACCCCAACCCGACTTAAGCCAAACCCCGATTAGGGACCTTCCCTCCCTCTTGTCCTTTCTTCGACCTTCCTCCTCCGGCTTTTCTCCCTAACAATTTTCCAGCAAATTTTTAATTTTTTTCAGAATTTCAGGCATTGCTAAAATCGCCTAAAAACAGCACTTTTTAGCTGTATTTGAGCCAAAATTACCGATTTTTGACTTGCGATTTTTTGCAACTTCTGAGCGATTTTCAGTGTTCAACCCCCTCACCTAGAATTTGGGTTCACACACCCCGGCCGGCGACAGACCCCTACCCCCTCCCCTTCGACAGATGACCTAAGTTACATGTATAAGCCAGATACAGTAAATTCTCTATCTACTACAAATTGTAATGCACACCGGACGACGAGAAATTTTCAAAGATAGACTTAATTCTAGTAAAAACGGGCAATGAACCAATTGATGACTAAGAGTATTGTAGTATTTCCTTAGCTATAAACTACGTACGTTACGGTAAGTAACGCAGACAGCTGGTTCAAGTCAGCCAGCTCAGTCTTGATTGTTATGACGTCAATCGACTGAGGCGATTATTGTAGGAAGGTTTTAGGCTAATGCACTAGTGGGCGGATGACTTTTTTACCCTTAGATCAACTGATCGATCGCTCGAGCACCGAGAAAAAGTATGCGAAGTCGGCGGTGAAAAGGCTTCTGCTGACCGTGATTGAAACTGCCATCCCTTACCAATTTTGGGCGGCCACCTATTTTGGTGGGCAGAGATTTAAAGTTACAATTTATTACTCCGCCGAGCACTGGAGCACCAAATAAGCAAATCGCGTGCTAGCCGACCGAAAATCAACCATCCCCAAAGTGTACCGGACCGTAACTTAGAAAGGGGTGGCAGGCGCAATTAGCAAAGCGGAGAGAGAGAGAGGAGAGCAGAAAACAGAGCAGAAATTAAATTCGTATGTAGGGAGGCGAACGTGATTGCCAAGCTTATTGACCAGAACCTCCTCGGAAAAGCACCAACGGAAGTGGGCCAGATTGATGGCGGGTCGGCGGAGGGCCGACTCAACTTGGTATTAGCGCCGTGGGACTGAAATCGCATTTCAAACATCTACGCACCTCATGCGCGAATTTTGATTTGTTTGCCTTCCGCGCACTACTGACAGCTTGTCGCATTGCCAAATGCTAATGCAACGTCCCGGCTAGAACGGAAACCAGCCATCCGAGCCACTTTTAGCTTTACGTCATTTTAGCACTTCTACTTTCTACCAGCTCTGCGTGTTCGTTCGCCCTCTATTTTATGGATGACAAACTTTTTTATTGACAAACCGTTCTATACGCAGAAAGGCATTTATCACGTGACGAGGGATGTTTCATGTACATCATTAACCCTTTGAATCACACCTACTCCATATGGAGTAGGTCCAGAGGCGTTTAGAAGGGTCGGAAAAAATGCGTTAAAGGTCGTGAAATTTTTTATGGGTCGGATTTTGTCGGTATATATTTCAAAATATATGTGCAGTTTGTAAGGGCCGGAAAAAAATAAATGTCGGATTTATATGATTTCAGATGGCCGCGTTCAAATGTGAAGCGGACTGCTTTCGACGGCGTTCAAATACGAAGCAACAGGTTTCGACGGCGTTCAAATGTGAAGAATCCGCCGACAATCCTGCCTCAACGTGCCCGGTCTTGCCATGGCCTGTTGAGCGTGAATCAGGTTGGTTTAAATTATCGTTATTGGTAGTAGCGTTCATTATTCATTGTTTACGGAAAGCTAAGCTATGGAACTTAGTTTGTAGCTTTGAGATAGCCGTGTTTAGTAAATTTGAGGCTAAATTTGCCTAGTTCATCCTTTAGGATGGCCATTGAAAAGTATATGCATAAATTATCTCATAAACCTAAGGCCGGCCGTGAGACCAGTAGCCTGGTGATTGCATTGTTGATGTGTCTAGGCATGCGCAAATGCTGTGTTAGTAGGACGGGACGGCTGTGTCTGTATGTATTGAGTGCTGCTACATGTGTGTAGGACGTCCCAGCCAGTCTCAGTCTGTGCCAAGTTGGCGCGCAAAAGCGTGGGACGGCGTGGTGGCCGAGAACAAAGGCCGCTTTGTGTAGCAAACAAGAATGGGAGGGGAGGGAAGGAACGGCCGATTGCATTTGCATGCAGAGCGCCAGGGCTACACTACTTTCGCTACAGTTTATTTTCTCTCTAGTGTGCGCCGGTGTTGGCCGTTTGATAAAGACTGTGGCTAGATCGAGAAAACACCGCCACTGTGTAGCCTTCTTGACTGTGTAGCCGAGCAGCGCGGCAGCAACAAGATCGGACGACAACAAACAAATACAACAATTGTAAACCACTTTTGTGTTGGAATTCGAAAAGCAAAGAAACTGTTTTCAGGTGACATGCGTACGATTTATATCTGATGGCAGAATTCAAAGATCGCCGAAACACAAAGTTGCACTATTTACAGCAAGAGGACTTAATTAACTGCTCGTAAATGGATGCAAGGTATGTAGTACAGTACGGACAAATTTAGAAAAAGCGTGCTGCTCTTCTGCCTTCATGGTGTAATTATAAAGTGGTATGAAATGAAGACCGGGTTTTGGCAAAAATTTGCATAGCACTCGTCTGCTTGTACAGCTTGATTAGTGCATACATGTAGTGTCAATTGAGCTGCTGGGGTGGTAAGTTTAGTACACTAAAATAGCTAAAATCCCCTCCGAAACAGCACTTTTTAGCTGTATTTGAGTAAAAATTAGAGATTTTTTACGATTTTTATCCCAAAATAGCCATTTTTAGCCTAGTGTGAAACCCCACTTCAGCAAATTTCGGCTTTGACCCCACCCCCTAGCCGGCGCCAGCCCGCAACTCCCTTCGCCGAATGCCCTGTAACATGTACATATGACCCCTTCGTAGACCAATATCCCCTGGGACGACCATACCCCTGAAAACTGAAACCTCATACCCAGAAAGACACGGAGTACGCTCGCTCAGCTTCGGTCGGGGTTACAGCAGTTTTCTCCGCTCCTATCATACATATAGCTGGGTTTTCGGCTGGGGTTGGAATTTTTCTGATCAAAAATGGGGTTTCAGCACTATACCCAAAGGGGGTTTTCAGCAACCTTTTTTGGTATCCAAAAGTGGGTTTCAGCACATGCAAAAAGCCCTATTTTTCATTTAAAATGTGCAAAAAAGCCTATTTTGCTTTGAAACGTGCAAAAAAACCCCCATTTTATTCGACATAATACAGTTAAAATGCATTTCTCAGGAATCTTTAGAGATTTTGAAACCTAAATTAGGGTCCGGGAACTCTATTTAGGGCTTTTGAACCCCAAATTAGGGTTCCGGAACCCTATTTTGGGCCTCCAGAAACCCTGTTTAGTCTCTATGAAACCCAAATTTGGGTTCGGAACCCTATTTAGGGCTTTTGAAACCCAAACTAGGGGGTTCCGGAACCCTATTTTGAGTTTCAGAAACACAAATTTGGATTGCGGAGCCCTATTTAGGGTTTCAAAAACCCAAATTAGGGTTCCGGAACTCTAATTAAGGCTTTTGAAACCCAAATTTGGGTTCCGGAACCCAATTTTGGGACTCTGAAACCAGACATGGGCTAGCATTTCGGCTGATGGGGGGTAGAATTTTCAATTCCTGAGGGGGGGCTGATGGGGGGTAGGAGCGCCTGATGGGGGCTGAGGGGGTGGTAAGCCAAAAAGTGCGATTTTTGGCGAAAATCAGGGTTTTTTGGCTTATTTTTCATTAAAATTAGTTAAAAATTAGCTATTCTGAGCTCATTTACGCCTATTCCAGGCATATTTTTGTCATAATTTTCTATACTAAATTCTTCCCAAAAATTCCTGATGGGGGTAGCGGCCGGCTGATGGGGGGGGGGGTAGATCAGAGCCTGATGGGGGCCAACCCCCCCCTCAGCCCCCCTTTGCCCATGTCTGTCTGAAACCCCAATTACGGTTTCAAAAACCCAATTTGGTGTTCTGTAACCCTGTTTGTGCCTTAGCAACCCAAATTAGAAGAAGATGGAGGAGAAGAAGCTTAGAAGCCACGACAGGACTGTGCCAGGTGCATAAACAATGAGCTCAGACCCGGTGGGCCTGTTACCGCTTCCAGGTTAGACTGTGCCCGGGAAATTGCGGCTGGCTATTTCATTTCGAAAACAATTATTTGTTTGACGATCCACAAAAGCAGCACCTGCCCCCAATTAGAGAAAAGGCCAAGACCTAAGACAGTAAAGTTGTGTTCGTGATACTCTTTTTGGACTGCTGTGTGCGTGTACGCTTTGTACGTTTTGTTCTTTTGTGTTCATGATAACCGTATTTACGATTTTCGAGGTTTCTTAAAGATGGCAATTCTGATAAGACAGTGATTACACAGAATCACTGTTGTGCATGAGTATCCTAGGCTCCACAGGCTAATATAGCATTGCTCCATAGTTTCCAACATGATTTACTGGGCTGCGTACACTGAAGATTTAAATTTAGCTACTAATATCTCGTAACCGGCGGTAAATGGATATATCGTGAAACTTATTTCATATATGAAGAAAAACACTGATATATGAAGAAAAATTGTTCATATATCCATCTTCCGCCGGTTTCCGACACTTCCATATCCATTTTTGCTTTCGAACCATAGAAGGGTCGGAAAATTCACGACCTTTCCCTGAAATGTCGGAAATCAGTCTGGACTTGATTAGTGGACCTTTTCTAAATGTCGACACATCGGGACTATTCACGACACATATTTTTGGGGTGAAATTCAAAGGGTTAAATGAAAGTCAAGCTCATTTCTTTTGTTGTTCTTCTGCTTGCGTCCCTTTTGGTTTACCAGCCATCCGGGAAAAATTGTTTGTGCGTACATCACGTTGGGTTGTTCTATATTGTGTGCTGTGTGTAGTCTACAGGATGTCTCAAAAATGGAAATTTATATTTTTGCTGTAATTTCCGCAAATCTTCGCAAAATGACCTGGAATTTGGAGAATATTTGCTGGTCTGTGATGCATTGAAATCATACATGTAACAGGGGGGTCTGGGGGGTCTGCCCCCCACCCGACTTAGGCCAGACCCCCCCCCCGGATGGCCCCCCCCCCGAGACGATTTCACCGCCCCCCCTTCCGATTTTTCTGGCAAGTAAATTTTCGAGCAAATTTTTGCAATTTTTTACACTTTCACACAAAAATTGCCAAAATCGCCTGCAAAACAGCACTTTTCAGCTGTATTTCAGCCCAAACTAGCGATTTTTGGCAATTTTTAGGCCAAAAATTGCGATTTTTCTCGATTTTTGAGCGTTTTTTAGTGCCCACCCCCCTCCCCCAAAATTTTGGCTCAGACCCCCCCGGCCGGCGCCCGACCCCCCCCCCCCCCCCCCCCCCCCCGCGGGGGGTTTGTTATTTGTTTGATTGTATTTGATTGAGTATTGTTTAAATTATTTTTATTTTTTGTTATTGTTTTTTTTTTTTTTTTGTTAATTAAAAAGAGAAGGGATTCCTCATTTTCTCAATCCCAAGCCATGAAGTTTAACATAAACTGCCCCACCGTTTAGCAAAATTTCTCCAAATTTCAGGTCATTTGGCAGATTTGTGAAAATTACAGCAAAAATATAGAAGCTTCTTGCTAACCCCTCGACTCTAGATCCGTCGTCTGCCATGCCTACCACCTCTCCCCACCATTCTGGGGCAACGTCTATGTATATCGCTTATACATCATGTCAACACAGAAAATAAGATAGCGAAATTAACAAAAATAAAATGGCGACACAAAATCGGAACACCTACAAAAATAAGAGAAACTATACTGACGGAAAATCGTTTATGAATGTACGGTTTGTGGTTGGCTAAAGCGTTGAACAAGCAAACAAACACTTGGAGAATACAAGGAAGAAGCGAACACAAATTGTCCTGTAAAATTTACACTGTATTCACTTGTGTCTCTCTTTAAAAATGATTAAAAACCAGGTCCACGAAAAACTCAACATTGGGATGCACAGCTGAAATTTCAAAATTACGGTACGGATCTAAAACTTTCAGCGATTGTATGCCTTGAAAAGAAATGGAGAAATTCGCCATCCGATTTTCTCTAGGTACTCTAGACGTACTGTTGCTAAGTAAATTTATTTTAAATATAATTAAATTATAATTTACTTACCACATGCCCAAAGAAATATAATTAAATTAAAATTTACTTACCATATCTGAGAGAAATTTAATTTAATTATAATTTACTTAACATATTTAATTAAATTAAGTATATTAAGTATATTTAAAATAGGCCTGATTTTGGCCGCTAACTCCTTCAGCTTTGCTTCCAACTAAGCAAGGATGCTATAGCAGTTATCCAGAATGAAAACCAAACGAGAGTGTCACAGGTAAGTCAAAAACAGACATGGACAAAGGGAGCTGAAGGGCGAGGGGTTTACCAGCCTCAGGCTCAGGCCTACCGCCCCTCAGGCTACCGCTACCCCTTCATGATTTTTTGGAAGAATATTATAATAAAAGTATGCCTAGTTTAAGTGTGAATGAGCTCAGACTAGCCTATTTTGACCTATTAAAACGAAAAATAAGCCAAAAACCCAATTCTAGCGAAAAATCGGACTTTTTTGACTTACCATCCTCTCAACCCTCCCATCAGCCGCCGCTTCACCCTCCAGTCAGCCCCCTCAGAATTTGAAAATTTATCACCCCTAAAGCCGAAATGATAGCCCATGTCTGTCAACAGTAATAATGACAATTCGTCAGAATTAGAACCTCAATCTCAAGAGGCGTTCCAGTCAGTTTCTGCTTGCATCCACAACAGACAATGCCTGTGAGACCGAACATATGCTATCGCATAACAAAACTAGCTGAAAGGTACCTAATATCCACTCTTAGCTTGGCGGATAAATTGGAGTAGTTTGTTTTGTGGGAGATTTAGAGAAACAAGCACAAAGAAGATAGGTGATGGGCGGGCGGGAGTAAAATTGTACTCTCTTAAGGTGGATCTGCGGCATACGGCAGAAAATCTGCCAGAAAATCCGCAGATTTGTCTGCGACCCTTGATCCTAATACGTTTTTCTGCGAATCTGCGAAAATCTCTCTGCGACTGCAACAGGAATAAAATCTGCGAAAAACGCAGAAAACGTCTGCAAATGCAGTGCTTCGCAGATTTGTTTGCCGATTTTCATTCCAAACGCAGAAAAATCTGCGCTATCAGCAAGTACCCCGATTTACGGCTTAAAATCGTTTACCAGAACAGTACACATGCAACCTCAACGGCATTCGCTACAATAAATGCGCTTAAAGAACAAAACGAAAGCACAGCACAGGTTGGGGGTTTGGCGCCGGCCGGGGGTCTTGAGCCCAAATTCTTGTGGAGGAAGTACAGCACTGAAAACATTAAAAAATCGGAAAAATCACGACTTGGGCTATAAATCGTAAAAATCGCTAATTTTGATCAATTACTATTAATCGAAAAGGGATCGGAAAAATCGTTTTGATGCCGGAGGCGGGCTCTGGCGTACGCCAGCTGTGGGGAGACCCTAATACATTACACGTACATGTATGTTGTCTATTACGTCACTGTTCGAAACTCTTAGCGTGCTGGCACCACAACCTAGCATTCACACTTAATATAAGCTGCAAGCAAATCAGTCTAAACAAATCTAAAGGATGACCAGCTTACTCACAACCTAGCATTCACACTTAAGATAAGCTGCAAGCAAATCAGTCTAAACAGATCTAAAGGATGACCAGCTTACTCTACTCTACAGGGGTTAAACATATAGCAGCTTAAGCATACGTAAGTACATGTAACAGGGGGTCCAGGAGTCTGCCCCCACCCGACTTAGGCCGATCCTACGATCCCCGATTAGGGACCCCCGAGACGATTTTTCCAACCACAGCTCCGATTTTTCTTGTTGCAAGTAATTTTTTGGCAAATTGTTACAATTTTTTAGAATTTCAGACACTAAAAAATTGCTAAAATCGACCATAAAACAAAACGTTTTAGATTAGCGATTTTTTACGATTTTTAACCCAAAATTGTGATTTTTTAGTGTTTTTTAGTAGTACCCAACCCTCCCCGGCCCCTAAAATTTGGGCTGAAACCCTTGGCCGGCACCAATCCACAAACCTCCTAACCCATCGACGGATGACCTGTTACATCTATGAGCTTAAGAAATAATAATCCACTTTGAGTTGAGCCTCACAGAACAAATGCGCACACTACCGGAAGTATTCTATACAGTAAAGACCTGGCTGATTTCTTCCAATTTGTTTATTCTGTGGGATTGAGAAGAGGCAGAAGCACCGGGTCAACATTTTGTTACGTCTACACTCCTTCACCATCTCCTTGATTTGATGCACGGGCTAGACCACACTGAAACACATATGTACAATGTAGTTTGCTTTGTATCCGACAGTGAATCCATCTGATGCAAGAAAAATTCTTACTTTTATTCTCGAAGCGAACATGTGATCAATTGCTGTTATCCCAGCGGGAATTTTGTCATTCTGATAAAGCACTCGCTCTCTCCTTTTAGCACGCCTTCGCTGCAGTATGAACGGAGACGGGCATCAGAATGCGTGGCAACATTTGGAACAAGCTAAAATTTCGTGTCTGAGCCTGTAGGCAAAGTAAGGTTTCAAACCAAACGCCTTCTAAAATATCTAACTGATTTTCTGTACTGTTTCTGGATGGATGCGTACACTATGAGTGCTGAGAGCGCTTTAGAACTTGACAACTTGGCATGCATATGTGCCACCTACCTGTTCTCACATG
Source organism: Sabatieria punctata (assembly GCA_030248155.1). NCBI lineage: Eukaryota > Metazoa > Nematoda > Chromadorea > Araeolaimida > Comesomatidae > Sabatieria > Sabatieria punctata. The sequence continues at coordinate 21,760 of JASANB010002599.1, forward strand.
GGACTTGTCCTCCCCTCCCGTCCCACAATGTCAAACACGTTTGTTTTGTGTCGATGTTCTCTTTATCCAAAACCGAAACTATGGGCAATCGACTAAAGGGGCAGGTGAGCTGCAAGGGGCATTGTAGCTTATAGCTAGCAACCTGCTTGGTTTGGTGCAGCCCTAAGACAAACGACTCTATCAGACCACAGGGAAAGGGAGTTGAAAATTATGACTTGGGCACTTGCATGCTGCTAAAAATGTTAAGCAATAGCTAGGCTTGTGTAAGTAAATTAAGTATATTTTAAGTAAATTAAGTAAATTATTTTTGGTAAGTACAATTTACAAATTATAATTATAATTAACTTTTCCTGTTTTCGTAGAAATTTAATTTATTTATAATTTACTTACCAAATAATTTGCTTGTATTAGTAAATTTCTAAAAAATATAATTAAAATTAAAATTATAATTTACTTAGCAACAGTACTCTAGAGCCGGATTTATGCGCCCTCAAAATGCCCATTTTTGCACTTTTCGGTCACAGCTCCCTAACTTTGAATGGCTGCCGTCCCTTTCTGCGTCTAATCGTTCCAACCATGAGCATATTGACATGGGCTTAGGTAGGTAGTCAAACATTCAGTTGAAAGTAGGGTGATTCTGATTGGACATTGTCAAAAAAACGGGTTTTTGAAACTTTTCGGTCGCACCAACAAACTTTGTCTGGCTGTCATTTGCTAGTGTGTTGTGGACTCATTAGAAAGACCATTTCAAACAATTTCGAGTATTTCTTGGCAATTTTTAAATTTTTTGAAAGTTTTCAAAAGCGGTTTTTGAGAGTGTCCCACCACCCTACGTTTAACTAATCGTTTGACTACCCAATATTAGGTCAATGTGGCTGGTACCTTTAGACTCAGAAAGTAACGGAGAGTTTTAATCTGATTATAGCTATGATACCATATTCACTTTTGAGATATGCCCTTTAAAGTTTAGGGCCGATTGCACAAGATTGTTCCAATTTTTTGAAAAACCGTCAGTAGCACTCAAAACTATTTGAAATGCCTATCTAGCGAGTCATAACTGATAATATGTGGTCCACAGACAAGTGAACGGCAGCCATTCAAAGTTACGGAGGTGTGATCGAAAAGTGATAAAATTGCCATTTTTGAGGGCCATAATTGCGGCTGGCGAAAACCGCACCTAGAGCACCTAGAGAGCACAATAGCACCTAGAGAAAACCGGATGACGAACTTTTTATTTCTTTTTAAGGTTTACAATCACAGAAAATTTCAGATCTGTACCGTGACTTTGAAATTTCAGCTGTACAATGTACATCCTGCCAATGTTTCAGTTCTTTCGTGGACTGGCTCTTAATAGAGTTGTTTCCGACGGTTTAACCTTCCGTATCACTGCCAATATGTACAGTACGACAGTTGTCGTCAACAATCGAAGCAGTATATCTACTCCTAGTTTTCATATTTTCCCGCGTGATTTCTATGTTCCATTTGAACAGTACTATCGACGTCATTGTAAGATAAACACCGATAATGGCAATAACACAAATAGTCCATTTAAGCCATACTAAGATGACATAAGGCAGGAAAAGCAGAAATAGAGTAGAAAGACAGCCTCTCGTAGCCAAATGGGGTAGTTGAAGTGTCGGTATAATTTTCAAACTTCCCGCCAAATGCAAGCAGCAGAAGACGAGTCCTGCTAGACAAGCAACAACCATTGGCGCCTTTTTCGAAATTCGTTCAATGGCCAAACAATTTCGGCACTCATAAATAGGCGAAAGAACAGCTGAGTCAAGCAAAACGAACATCAAATAGCAAAGATAGCACAGTAGATCTAGCGTAACCACTATGCGACAAATTAGGCTTAGAGGAAAGAGACGGCTAATTTGTCTTGTGACGTATCGCAGCCGTTCCATATTCTAACACCGATCATCTTAGAACGGTCATACTGCAAACTGGTATTTTTTCGTCGATTCCAGTTTTTACACAGTAAGTAGGCTCCTATTTGGCCGATCAAGTCTAGTTTGTACGCAACGTGCAGTACGTGCTCGCAAAGACACAGGGCACGATAATTTATCGATATTCAAACAGCCGAAGAGAGTAATGTAAGCGGGGCTGCTTCATCCCCAGGTCCAGCCGAGATCGTGCCAGTCCGGCATGCGCTTCGGCGCCGGCTCGCGCTTCTTTTTGCCCCACACCCAGCCCAGATTCAGTTGGTCTTGCGGCTCACGCACCGACTTCGCACCGCTCAGCGTGTCTGCTAAATCTGAAACTGGTCCGCACTTTAGCTCCGTTCCGGTTACACACACAGCCTCTACCGGTACAGAAACTAAAACTACGAACCGTCGCGTTTGACCACCGCTGCCTGTGACAGCAGAAGGAGAAAGCCAGCCAAGACAGCCACTCGCACGAGCAGACTCATGGTCGAGGAGAGGAGACCCTGGGGTAAACAGGCAGACAGAAGCTAGCTCCGCAGTGAAAACTGACTCTGCCTGACTAAATTGGTAGCTGGAAAGTAGGCTGTTCCGGGCGCTAATAAGCGCACCGTGCGGCACTCTAATAAAACTTGATTGGAGGAGGTGGCAGGAAGCTGCCAAATGACACCTAATAATTGGCTTTTGATTGCCGACCGACACTGCAAACTGCAGATCTGACGTAAAAGGAATTGTCCGTGAATGGAGGTCATTTGAAAGAAAGCTTGCTTTTAGATAGCTGTTTTAACAAAAGGGAATTTTTCACTTCTGAAACAGTCGGTTGCAATCGATGCTACATGTATATTCAAAATTTTGTATAGGTACATATATTTCTGAGATAAAGTTTCGACCTCATTCATTTTATGTTCGCTCGCCTACAATATAAGCAAAGTTATGTTCGCCTGAGTGAGTTGAAGAACACATGACGTACGTACACAGAACAGAAACATGTTCGCGAAAAAGACGGAACGAACAGAACACAGAGAAAAGACAAGCACAATATTTTCTCTACTTATGGATTTTGTATTTCGAACTCAGTAAGTGCGTAATTGTCATTGGTTATCTGAAATGTGAAATGTGAAACGTGACTTTACATAATAATCTTTTCACTACGGTAACTAATTGCTTTCACTGCAACTTTGCAGTTCCGGTTGAGACACTCAAAATCTTCCTCAAGTATCCTTTCTAAAGGCTTTGAGAATAGAGTGTAGACGGCACTAAACCTGACTTGCCAAAAGTATTTAATCCCTGCGCGCTGCGGCCTGCTCCTAACTAAAAGAAAAACTATACTAACTAAACGACCGAAAATGTTTAATAAATTGGTGGCTGTCTGTATTCTGTTCACAATAGCAAACTATCAATCTGAAGCTAAATCGCTGAAACAGAAAAGTAAGCAGAAATTCTATTTTCAGCAATCAAGACGTTTTGTTGTTTTAGTCTGTGAAATACAAGACCCGGAGAAAACGACAGGCAATACCGTCTGCAAGGATATGTACGGCCAAGTACGCTGTCTGTGTCCGGACAGCTACACCTGCCAACAAAATCAGTTGGGCAAACGAAGACACGACCCAGAAAATAACCTCGTCGGCTTGTGTTTGTCTGAGGATGAAGTATTTGATCAAAAATGGAGTCATCTCATTTAAACCGTAGCTCCCTCATTCAATAAACCAGTGCAACAGTGAGTAACGTGGACTACCCTACAGGCAGATTTAAACTTCTGCCACCCGGGTGGCACTGGCACTGGCACTTTCTAGATCGCACCAACTAGACAATTTAGACTTCATCAGACTGGCAAGTGCCACGGGTTTGGTTTGGTTACCGGGTGGGTGACACTTTTCACTTTGCCAATCCACCAAAGTCTAACTAGGCGGTTGACAGCGATTTAGAAAGTGCCAGTGCCAGTCTAAGTCCATCTTTAGGGTACGTCACGTTCGAGCAAACATACCGCATGTATTACCAGTAACATATAACACGTTATACTGCACGTACAGTTATGAAAGCTTCTACAGGATTGCTTCACACATGGGGAGTTTGGGGTTCCCCTAGCTGAAAAGGCCAACCGCCCACCCGAGACAGTTTAGGAACCCCTCGACCCAAGAACACAAGTACGATAGTCTGTTCAAAAATAAAGCGACCTGGCGGTTTTTTGCGGATAACTTTTTTGGGAGGCCTCGGAGCGAGCTCAGCCTCATAACCAAAGTTGTAGACAATGTCGAGTCACGGTCTGCGGTTAATGCTAATCTGCGCTACGTTTCCTCTGAACACAAATTTTCGCAATGTCAAAAAATGAGCTTTTTTCCTAATTGGGATGAAAATGAGATGACTGCAGAATTCGATTCTAGAGTCCTGGGCGACTCCAATGATGGTTTTATGACGTGTCTAGGCCAAAACGATTCGGAGATCTGGCCGGTCAAAGCTTGCAAAAATCGCGAAAAATGGCCTTTTTTGAAAATTGTACAAAATAGGGATGGAAACATAGGCAGACTGACGAATTTGGCTGAAGCTTCCTGAATGGGGTATTCTTGACCGCCGGAATCGATTCTGATACTTCCCGACCCTGAAAACCTCACCCTGATACCGCAATTCGGCTCCCAAAGTGAGGTGCTCACATGAAATTGAGCAGTCCAATACCATTATAAGCATCCGAAATCACTTTTTAGGCGTTTGCGAACGTCTACCATTACAACACTGCTACTTCTGACATGCAAATTTGGAAAATTTGTGTTACAATACAAATCTGATTTTCTTGAAGCTGTACCACCCCTTATTGGAAGCCGAATTACGGTATCAGGTTGAGGTTTTCAAGGTCGGGAAGTGTCAGAATCGATTCTGGCGATCCAGAATACCCCATTCAGAAAGTTTCAGCCAAATCTGTCGGTCTGCCTATGTTTCAGCCTCTATTTTGTGAAATTTTCAAACAAATGCCATTTTTCACAATTTTTGCATAATTTGACCGGCCATATCTCCACATCAGTTTGGCCTAGACACATCATGAAAGCATAATTGGAGTCGCCAAGGACTCTAGAATCGAATTCTGCAGTCATCTCATTTTCATCCCAATTAGGAAAAAGCTCATTTTTTTACGTTGCGCTAATTAGTGTTCAGAGTAAACGTAGCGCAGATTAGCATCAACCGCAGACCGCGGCTCGACCTTGTATACAACTTTGGTTATGAAGCTCAAGTCGCTTCGAGACCTCGCAAAAAAGTTATTCGCAAAAAACCGCCAGGTCGCTTTATTTTTGAACAGACTATAGTAGCAGAGCAGCTCCAGTAGTAAGTTATCTGCCAAATCTGGACGTAATATGGTATCTATCTGGTGCAGTTTTTTCCGCTGATTCAGAATATCATCATATTTTTGCGCTACGACCACTCGGTCACAAGTTATGGCCATCCAAAGTTTCATTAAGAAACATGCTGTGAGAAGCCATAATCCTGAAATAAATGTTCAGCATTCAAGCATTTCTGAAGGGAACCTTTTGTCACTCAATAGTGTACCCGACCTATTTTGACCCGCTGTGTTCAAAAGTGACCTTTGTTTTTCTCTACTGCTGTTCAATTTTGAGATATTACTGATCAAACAAAATTTGCATTAATATTCATATATCTCCAAAAGGAGTAACTATAGATTAAAACAAACGCCATTTTTGAACTCAGCGGGTCAAAATAGGTCGGGTACACTATTGAGTGATAAAAGGTTCCCTTCAGAAATGCTTGAATGCTGAACATTTATTTCAGGATTATGGCTTCTCATGGCATGTTTCTTAATGAAACTTTGGAGGGCCATAACTTGTGACCGAGTGGTCGTAGCGCAAAAATATGATAATATTCTGAATCAGCGGAAAAAACTGCACCAGATAGATACCATATTACGACATATTATTTCCAGATTTGGGAGATAACTTATTGTCTGAGTACCAGGGCATAAAAGTTACATAAGCAGCTCAAGAGCAGTCAGATTGAAAAACAGATGTCATTTTCGTAATCAGCGGCAAAAACTGCATTAGGTGATATAAATTTTTATGGCTCTGTTCCCTAGATGCAACTGAATTGAGTCACCTTTGAAACGAGCATGTTATAGCAAGTGCAGCCGTTTTCTTCCCAAATCATAAAAATGCCGATATCTTCAAAAGTAGGCAACATAGAGCAAAAATAAAGTTATTTTCGGAATCAGCAGCAAAAACTACATAAGAAAAACTGCATCGCACCGCGGTTAATGGTCATACTAGTGCGTAGTGCCAGTCAAGAAAAAGGGTTGGTGTCAAATTTGGACGCCAATTTCTCCCGATCCAGAGCGAATCTAGCTAAACTGAATGCATTTTCGAACTCAGCACACAAAACTGCATATAACAGTATGCTAACAACTAAGCTTTGCAGAAAAAAAATTTTTTCGAACACCTTTGAGAGACCAAAACACCCCCCCTCCCCCCCTAACCGCACACTTTGGGGCGCTTATTTTGTTTGGCCAACTCATGCCTAACTTTTGTTAAAACATTAGCTTGGCAGGGCCTTTGCACAAAAAGTTATAAAGATTTTTGGAAAAAAAACGGAGTGGCATTTTGTGGAAATTTCGCAGTTTTCGGCGAATATCTCGGTAACCAGCTATGATCTGGAAACGGGAGTACCACAAAATGAAAGGCCATTGGACCAGCTACAAAACCATATGCGGATCGGGATCCTAGCTTAAGAAACGAATGAAGGGTGATCGTTTGAACGGAGGGTGTCAGATCTATTAAAATGAGCCCGAAAATTGCTGCCGACCCAACTTTGAGGGGGTGTAGCTCCGGTTCTAGGGGGTTGCTGGTGGCCGGGCATGCACCGTTGGTCTTCGACTGTGCTCTATTTTAATAGATATAAATATCAGCCAGATCCGTGAGATGGCCCTGCTTGCCCCCTCAAAGCTGACTTTCTCGCAAAATGCATCTTAAAAATCGCAATTTTCGGCGAAAATCGTCAAAAAAATCGCTAGTTTGGTCTTAAATACAACTATGTAAAAAGTGCTGTTTTGCAGGCGAATTTATCAGTTTTAGTGTCTGAAATTCTAAAAATTTGTAAAAATTTGCTACAAAATTACTTGCCGGAAAATCGTCTCGGAGGGTCTCCGATCGGGGGTCTGGCCTAAGTCGGGTGCGGGAGACCCCCTGTTGCATGTATGGCTTCTGCAAAAATCAAGACGCGCTTTTCGCAGCGTCAATAAGTTTCTTCGCATTTCCGCCTTCCAACTGCCAGCTGAGACAGCGAAGACTTCCACCCAAAAAAGACACAGCTCGAGCGTCTACAGAAACCACTTGCTTCTCGTTCGCATTCTCACGGATAACCTTGAGAGCCGCCTCATCCTGTGTCTCATTTCCAAACGTCGGAACGTAGACACACTTTTCCGTTACCGCACAATTAACATAAATGCCGGTAGCTGAGGCGTATCCCTGATATGTTTCTGAGGAGGGGTGACACGGCACTTCCACTATTTTTGTAGAGGCAGGCAAATCTCGGCTTAGAGCTTGGTGTAAGTTTTGCTTGAACCTCTGGTCCTCATAACTGCTCACTAACAATACGTCCCTGTCCAAAAAACAGACCATTCCATCAGAGTGACCTAATTTTGGATCGTCGTTTGGAATAACAGACACGTAAGGACAGCCCAGCGCCTCCTTCAGATGGTTCTGAGCCTCTTTTCTTGTTAGCTTGTTATCTTTCAGAAATTTGTCGGTTACGATAGCTTGGTCACAATTGTTGTCCACCACATTGCCCCCATCCAGTTTCCAATGACTGCGCTTTCTTTCAATGCCAAGCCGATTTGCAAACACGTCGAACGTCCGCTGAATCGACTTCGCCTCGCTGGCTGCCAGACCACCCACGAATTTGAATTGAACTGATTTGGCGGGAAACACGGGAGACACGTCCCTGATCCAGGGATCGGCGATCGTTGCGAGAAGCAGCTGTTCCTCAGGCAAGTGCCCGGAGAAGTAAGACATGGTCCGCTCGTCGGCAAGCAAAATGACGTCATCCTGACGTGAAATGGCATTGAAGTAGGAAATATAGAATTCGACCATACTCTTGAAGTGTTTCTTATAGTATGGATCACTTACACTAGGAGGAGCCAGAACTATTAACATTTTTGTGTGGTCAGCTAAAGAATAAAACGAAGTCAGTTTAGTCTGTTCTGTTCCCTAGACGACACGTTTAACGAAAATACGCCACGCACCGGCACGCGCGTGTTCAAAAGTTCAAATGTACAGTACCTGAAAGTGCGACTGTGTTCGAAAAAGAAGAACCGTCATCAAATGTCCCCAGAAAAGCAAAAAACCTCTGGCAGTGCAAAGATACGCTACGCAACACTTGAACTTGAAGCTGTGTTAATCAATAAATAAAAACGCCCAGACAGACAGACATTCCAAAAAAACTTTTCGCATTAGCCTACAAACGATTTGTTTTTGTGTTTAGTGAGGCAGCCAATAACGTCGTGCCGGTTAGTTCCAGACATAGCGTCGCCTAGATTTCAATATTAATAATCTCTGCTCTTTGCATTTGCTTTTCAATCTCCACACGTTTGCTTGCTTCTGTCATCCCGAGCACCCATAGTTGCTGCAGGTACGTAGACTAGAACCATCTGCAGATTCTTAATCAGCTAAGAGACGGCGATAAATTTGCTAATAAAAGATCTGGGAAAGCCCAGCTGGCGGTTTGTGCCCAAGAGAGGACATCAATTTAGCTCTTAGCTTTATTAGTCTTCCGCCAGGAGTTGCTACTTTGGCCTCGCCTACATCGATCGGCAGAAAACAATTCCCAGGAAAGCTGCGAAAGTTCTTTTTGCCCGAGCGCCTGTTTATTTGATTCCCTAGTTTCAAAAATTGCTTAGCAACTGGGGCCACCGCACAGCTCCAGGCCGCTGTCGTATAAAACCGAGTTAGGAGGCTGTGTGTTTCTGTGATAGCGTAGAATGGTAGTAGCTTCATCTAATCTCGCGACTGCAAGCGTCCGTTAATTGAATCGATTGCAGAAGTCACGTAGGCAGGCACACCCCCTGGTACCCTCTTTTGAATAGTTCAGTCTATCTAGCCGGCATGGTTGTTAGCTCGGTGGCGTCTATATGTAGCTAGTAGCAGCTTGGACAAACTACTCACTGTACGTACGTATAAGTCCGTTAGAGCGAACACAAGTTCAAGTACAAAACATTGTGTTCGTCTTTTGCTTGTGTTCGCCGCTTCTTTGGTTTCTTCGTGTGCGCCTGTCAGATTTTTAGTCTAACACATAGTTAGGTTTAGGTTGTAGGCGAACAAACAAAGAATGAGGTTATTTTCATTTCGAAAATGCAGACTCATTACCATTGTAAGTAACACTTCAATTGTCCATTGACCATACCATACATGTACGCAACAGGCACAGGTGATCCGCGTAAGAGAGAGGGGTGGTGGGTAGGCCAGAACACCTCGAGTCAATTTTTCCGACACCCCTCCGATTTTTCTGGCAATTTCTGGACTGATTCATCAAATTTTCGCACTTTCTTTGAATTTCAGACTAAAAATTACTAAAATAGCCTGCAAACAGCACTTTTTAGCTGTATTTGAACAAAAACTAGCGCTTTTTTACGATTTGTAGCCAAAAATACCGATTTTTGAGCGGTTTCTTGTTACCCTACCTTCTCCCCCAACATTTCGGCTCAGGCCACCAGCCGGCATCAGATCAGACCCCAACATCCTCACCTGTCGGTGGATGACTCATTACAGCTTTTGGGTGTGGACTACTAGAGTACTGAATTCGCAAAAAAGTAGACTTTGGGGCTAAAAGTTTGCTCTAATGTGTCAATTTCGGCTAAAATACTGCAAAAATTTGCTAGAAATTGTAAAAAATTGCAAAAAACTTTCACCAGAAAACGTTGGTGGTGGTAGGCTCTCGTCAGGGGGGAGGCAACCCCCTTGTTGTTACACGTAGCCTAGCCGTGGGTCAATCGAAAGTGTAAGTAGCTCGAAATTGGTAAAATGCTCTAATATGCGGCCGCTATGGCAGACCGGGAGACTGGGCTAGTCTGAGTCCGATAAATTGATCTGGCCAGTCGCCGACGCTTTCGGCCTCTCTCTCTACCCGCCGTTCGCCGCTACTATACGATTTTGAATGATAATTTCTGGCCGCGATCAGCTGAGCGGCGCCTTTTTTTTTCACCGGTCCTTCTACGTATGTTGGGCTAGCTTTTTAGACCTACATTCCAACTGATTGATCTAATACCTTTGCTTTAGTGTTTTACACTCTCCACATTTCGCTCACTTATGTAGTTGAGTTAGAAAAATATGTGCAAGTTGTTGCGAAATAAGCGGTTTGAGATTGATGACACATAGGCAGGTGAAATTTAAGACTGAGCTGCATCATCAATTAGAGGCTAGTGGGCTGCGATGACGAATTCTTTCAGATTGTTTCTCTTACCGTTAGCTAGCAACCGTAGCTAAAACAGCGCTAATCGATAAACTTTTTCATCAACTCCATAGCGGTTCTATTCGAGTCTATAACCTTTGTGAGGTGTCACACGTCGTTCACGTGCGTGGCGCCCCGCCCTGGCCGTACCGATAATTTAGATATCTAGTGGGTGGTGTCTTTTTGCAGAGTTCCATGTGAGAAAAGGGCTCGTAGTAAGCGCGGAGAGGGGAGCCAGGGCCCCATCAATGAATGGAGGCCACTACCATCTATGGAAAATTGCTGGTGGCCGCCTGTTTCTGCCAACAGGCACTCTGCGTCGGAGTTATGTTCAATCTCGGAATGTTCACCGACTATTTCAGAGACAGTTTTCAGGTACCAGTTCCAATAACAATAAGGCAGTGAGATTTGTCTGATTTATAGGTCAATTACGCCCAGGTGTCTCTGATCATGTCACTGTCCCAGTGTCTTCTCTACGGCGGTGGTAAGTTAAAGTTATTTTAGTTGGCTCTATCACCAATTTTCTTAGAAACAGTCATTTAGTTGGCTTCATTAAAAAGTAAAATTTATAAAAAACAGTAAGCAACAGCTTTGAACGGAAATTTGTTTGTCTACGTCTTAGGTTTTATATTTCGTACCAACTAATGTGTATGTATGTGTTAGACTGCAACTAAGATATTGAAAAAAAATGAAGAATAGTTATCTGTGAGGTGAGCACACCCGTTTTTTCGGAAAGCTGAACGAAAAAAAGTTATGTTTCAAACAGTGTTGATATTACCTAGGTTCGTATCTTTTTGTTCCCTGTATTGCGTCGTAGTATTAGGTGTAGGTAGTTGATGAGTCATAGCTAGGCAGTGAGTGGGCGGGCAGGCGTCTAATGGTAAGGAAGGAAAGCTGACGGGTGTGAGATAGTCAATGAGCACGATAGAGCGCCTAGCCGTGACAAGTGTGAATTTTAATCAATAGTAATTAATTTTCAGTCTGCCTCTACTACTGCACTTTGCGCCCCCGCACACACGCCGAGCCTATTTATACTGCATCTGGTGGGGAGCGAACCCTCAGTAAAACCTAAATACACCAAAAATCATTTGCGAATTTAATGGGCTTAAACTTACCTACTCTACGTACTGTACAGCCCAACTATACAAACGCCCACCGAACGCTGTTTGCGACTCAGGTATACAAGAAACAAGTGGGCACTCCTCCTTCCTTTACCAGTGGTGTGCAAAGGATTTTGCAAGGGGGTGAGGAAGTTTTCAAAAACTAGCCTTCAAAAACGCATTCAGACGAAAATTATCAGGTTTAGTGCATAATCTCATATTTTTGGCCGATTCCTTCCTCCTACCTCCACCAGTGTTGAAGTTATGTACTACCCTGGGCAGACCGCTTGTCACATGTACGTACTAAGCTGAAAGAGTGTGTGTGCTGCACTAACCGAGTGCCGTCATTCCAGGGTTGCCACATGAAGTTGTTGAGTTCTCTAGCGACCGAGGAGTCAGTCGCTAGAGTGGAGGGAGGCCACTTAACGGTTGCATTACAGGGCCGGTGGGCCTTCTCTTGCTCAAACGGTTTGGATGCAAACGGGTCACCCTGGCATGCAGCTTTCTCGCCAGCGGTTCATTCATTCTTGCCAGCTTCGTCCACCTATACTACTTGCTCGTCGTTCTACTCGGCGTCATCGCAGGTACACACCTCTTTTTGATTACTTGTACTAATTAAATAATTAATTAATTAATACTGAATTGCAGGATTCGCTTGCTCGGTGATCTTCGGAGCATCCCTCTTCTCCATTCCGGAAATTTTCCTCACTCAACGAGAGCGACTGGTCGCTTACGCCGCCGCCATAGCCGGTAAGACCAAAGTAGTCCAATAATTGGACCACTTTGGTAGTTTTTGCAGCTTCAGAACCAACCCTAACCGATTTTTTCCGGAAGTAGGATGTAAGTAGGATGCTCGAACGCTAGAGGACCTTTAGCATAAAAGTTCAAGAAAAATACAGTAGTAGCCCTTAGCATCGATCACTTTGGTATTGGGTTGCCAGACCCCCAGAACTGGAAGGAAACCCCCTATTCGTATTCAATTTTTTACAGTTTCAAATAAGAAAATTGCTAAAATAAAATTGTTATAGACAGCGATTATTAGCGTTTCCTGTTTTCTAATCCTAAAGTACAATTTTAGCAATTTCCTAACAACTTATACCTGAGTAGCCCATAAACACGGACCAGTTTGGTTTTTTTAAACATGTCATTTTCAGGCGCCGGCATCGGGAACGTGATCTTTCCGGTGGTGTTCACGTACTTCTTCACCTACTTCACCTGGCGTCAGGCACTGTTCATAGCAGGCGGCATTCTGCTGCACTTCATTCCAGCCTCTCTGCTCATGCCCACTCGTCTGACGCTCAGTCAGAAACTGGCGCTGGAAGATGAGAAGGCGGAGCCAGAGAATCTCTGGAAGAATCTCACCTACATCCTCACCGTGGCCACCTGCTTTCTGGCGCAGGCGTTCCTGGCCGCCGCCTTCTACACTTTCCTCTCTCCGCTGATGCAGCACAACGGCTTCAGTCCCTCCCAGATCGGTCTGGTCTTTCTGCTGATGGGCGCGCTGTCGGTGCCGGGGCGACTGGCCGCCATTTTCTCTGCCCGCCTCTTCAAGCACCCTCTGACTCTCTGGTGTCTCACCACCATCGTCTGCGCCATAATCCAGGCTCTGCTCTACATGCAGGTGGAGGAGTGGTCGACCACGCTCGCCCTCACTTGTATGTTTTCGTTCACCATCGGAGTCAACTACAGTCTCTACCCGCCGGTGATCAGCAGTTTGGTGAGCGACCACAATCTGCAGATGGCACTCAGTGTCTGCAACTTTGCCTACGGACTGGGAGGACTGATGGGTCCGGTGTTTATAGGAGTCTTGATTGACGTGCTGGGGGATTATAGTCTGCCATTGGTGATCGGAAGTGTTATGTTGTTGTTCAGTGCTCTCTTGTTGGCTCTCTGGGATTTGATCAGCAGCAAAGGAGGCTGTCTGCACGCGCAGTGAACAATTCGTATATCTACTATAGATACTACTGTAGTAGTTTGAACAGATTTTTTTCTTCTTCTTGGGGTCGTTGTCGTTGGTACTTGGAAAGTACGAGTTGTTTTATTGTTTGTTTGTTTTGCAGCCTATTATTTATTATTTATTATTCACCTGTGTATATATTTGTGCAACCGGTTTCATAAACCGGTAGGTTTGATCTTGCCGCGATGGCCGGCTTTAAAGTAGTGTACAGTAGATCTGGAATAAATACTAGATGTGAAACGGAGAAAAGAGAAATCCTGCTTCTGTAGAAAATAGAAAGGTTCATACTTCCTTCAACAGACCTAACAGCTAAGTATTATCTCTGCTTTTATGCAGTGCAACTGTAAGCAGTGTCATTTGCAAAACAAAATGCAAAACAGTAAGGGAGGTCCATTAACCTGTCTGTCTCGGAGGGTGGGGTGAGGGGGTTGGCCTTTCCAGTAGGGGGTAACCCCAAACTCCCCTAGTACATGTATGAGTTGAGCACATGCTTTATTTATTGCGCGGTAGCAAAAATGCGTGGAGAATGTTTAGAATCACTTATACTTGAAATTAAACACCAAGCGGTAAGCCGTCTTTTTTATGTTTCTGCAAATCTAAACATCCTAAAATCGCAGAGATTAAAAAAGGCTTATTCTCTCATGAAAATTACACTTTTTCGGGCAACATCAGTGATATAAAACTATACAAAAATATGCAATATTTTAGTTTTTTGTATATGTATGTATATAGTTTTTTGTCTGGCAGACATGCTATGGCTCTTTCTACTACAATTCTATGCTAAATTCAGTAGAGAAACATGTGAATTGAGTCAGTGGAGACCGCTAAAACAAATATATGCGTGGTTTCCACCAATCAGTGGTGTGTCGTGTCGGTCAGACATGGCTTTATCCAACATTTTATTTCAGTGAAACAAGTCGCGGTTTCACTTCAAACAAGCATTGGCCTAAAAGTAATTTCGATGATAAATCCGGTCACGTTGTCGATGGCGCATCAGAGCTATAACTGATACAAATTTGCATAGCATTAGGTAGCCTGTCATAGTATAATAAGCCAACAACTAAAACTCACCTCCAACGTTGAAGCCCAGATCGCGTTTCTCATCTTCCGGGTCGAGGAATCCTAAAGAACGTAGAATAGGAACAAGTTCTAATCCGCCCGCAGCCAAACGCGAATTTTCAAGCAGTTTCAGTGTTTCTCTTGCTCGAAATTTTGTTGATAAAGTACAATAATACGATACCACGTTTGTTGTAGTTGTGTTGTTTTGCGATTTTCTCGAGTTGCATCATCCACTCATTGAAGAGAGGGCTCCTCTTCATCCTGTACGACCGAAATCTGTTTACCAACTGGGCCAGATCGCTCGGCTCATACGACGACTAAAATCTTTTCTAAGCAATTACAAAAGAACCATATTCGCTTTACGTACGCACTATAGACACCGTCCCAATTTAATAACAAAATTTTTATTTCTACAGTATTAGCCTAAAAAACCGCCTGGTCTTATTTGAATTTTTTCGAATAACTTTAAACGTCAATTTTTAACGGAATGAAAAGATTTTTGGCACGGTTTTGATTAATTGTTTACTGTTTGTTTTGACCAAACCCTAGCCTGCTAGCCTTCTGCAGTCCAGAGTTTTACCCTTCTGAAATGAACTGAACCGAATTTTCAGACGTCAAATTTAAGCAACTCGAGAACCCTCTCCCGATCTCTAACGAATTCAGCACGTTTACTAATCATTAAATGGTCTTTAATTCCTGAAAAGGCCAGCGCTTTATAGCACAGCCTTTAAAAATCTGACGGATTTTTAATTTCAATTAAGGTGAAAAACGAAATGGTAAAATAGACCGTTTTAGTACTAATTAATTCATTTCTCTTATTTTTGTCTAATTTTTCCTTCCTACCTTCACCGCAAAGGGGATGCACACCCCATACACCCCCCTGGGTGCGCCACTGTTATAATAATAATAATCGTGCCAAAAATCTTATCATTTGGTTGAAAATTAACGGAGTGGCGGCCATTTGATCTTATTCGGAAAACTCGGAAAGGGCCAGGCGGTCTTCTTTGGTCAGTACTGTATGTGTGAGTAAAAGAAGATACTAACTAACCTGAAAGCTTTCCAAAGAAGGTTCGAAGTTGAGATCACCACCAACCAGAGGCGAGCGATGGAAGCCGCCCGGCAGACTGCGCTTCTGACTTTCCGCATCCTTCAGCCATTGCAGGTAGGTGTCGACGGTATGACGCGTGAGAGTTGCTTCAGAGACCCCCAAGACCAGCATCAGAACACACACCACTGCCAGGGCCATTTGGAGCAGAAGTTGAGCCTGAAAACAAGAAGACAACCTAGCCCGCTCTCCTCTGGATGCAACTGTTGCAATGGAAACGGAACACAGGAAGAAGCTCATTTCCGTTTGTGGGCAATGAGCCGCAGCTCGGTTTATATGGGATTAATCTGGTTCGGGACACGCAACGGTATTTCTTCGACACACCTGCCTTTTGTTAGTGCGCTGGCCATCGACGCAATATGAGCAAAGTTGAGTGGATTTAATCGTGAGAAACCACGCAGTATCATATGAACGTGTCGCACGCTGTTTTGTCCTCCCTCGGAACGTAATGAATGAGCAAATATAGACTCTGGACTATAGCAAGAAATCACTTAGTTGACGGTGGTCCTATCTGTCTGTCTGTCTGTCCAGTTCGCGGAAGGGATGGTTGAACAATTAGTATGCTATACGTAAAACACACTCTATGATTGCGTAAGCGCGGCA
>JASANB010002600.1:0-153132 GCA_030248155.1 Sabatieria punctata
TTGTTATAGCCCAGCTTCTTTATAGCATTCTCAGTATCTAGTTTACATAAAAGACTTACACAGTAGCAACACTGTTACTACTAACAAACAAGTATCACTATTATTCTGCATAACACAAGGGTATATTACCTGATGTTTAGTAGATGCAGAAACTTGTGATACACATAAATAAATCTTTACTGGTCACAATATTTTGAAAGTTTTGGTTACGGAAATAAGAGTATAAGGTTCTTACGTTTACATAAATGGTTTACATATTGTAGCGCATACCTTTCACTAGACACCTTTCGTATGAACACCATTCGATAGCTTTTTCAAAACACACTCAACCTCCGCCTCTGACATGTCCAGATCATACATGGTTAGCGAGCTATTTTCGATTTGCGATCGATCTACACTTTGTACACCATATTTCTATGGCCTTGTAGATGTAGAATTTGTAATTAAATCCGTAGTCATGGATATTATTGATTATAGTCCGCGCAGCAAAAACAAGCGGCAGCCTATTAAGTCAACGGAGATTCTGTTTTTTTCAGCTGAACATGTACGCCATACTTATCTTGTGGAGTCTGAGTCAACTCATTTTATCAGTCATCTAGGTATTCATGCTCAGATTACAAACTGTGCACTGACTGCGTGCACAAAAGCAGTTGGTCTGGAAGACTCTGTCGATTGTGCCCTGGGGACCGTCAATGCTATGCAGATGGCGCGCTGTTCACAAACCCGTGCGTTTCCCCAACAACCAACACAAGCAATTGTCCAAACAAATTTGGCAGGCACCAGTCCTTCATTGGTCGGTTGGTTTTCTTGTATTGCAACAGTGATTTTTATGAAAAGCATTTCACGCGGTTTGGTCGGTCCCATAACTATGCACCAAGAAATATTAAATTTCCGCTGTACAACAAAGATTTAACGTTAATAAGTACCTATTGCATCTTGGCAGTGTTCGAAAACTGCACTGAGCATCTTCAGTCGGGGACCGAACAGTGTCTTTGTTAAATTTCAGATGAATCGTTTCAGTTGAGAGAGGGCTGGCCTGCTAGACGACCTACACAGCCAGAAGCCCTTACACCACCTGTTGGGTCCCACTTCAGCTATAATACCCCTTCAGAAGAACCCCTTCCAGAAAGATGGCCCTCGGTATGAAACCCCTATCGAAGACACCCCTGTTGAAGACGCCTCAGTGTCAGGAACCATTGTGGACGTTTCTTCTGAAATGACGACCCATACGATGGAGCCTTTGCAAGACAAAGCTGCTCAGACTGAAAGCGATTGTCTGACCCTAATGGAATACGCATTGGCGAAACTACGATGCAAATGAAGACCGTTATTGACTTTGGGGTGAACTAAACTTGATGCTTCGCTGCGCTCTGTTGTTTGGCT
Organism: Sabatieria punctata; assembly: GCA_030248155.1. Taxonomy (NCBI): domain Eukaryota; kingdom Metazoa; phylum Nematoda; class Chromadorea; order Araeolaimida; family Comesomatidae; genus Sabatieria; species Sabatieria punctata. The sequence continues at coordinate 1,384 of JASANB010002600.1, forward strand.
TGCTTGCTAGAGAACCTCCTTCAAAAAATAGAGGGGGGAGGAGGATTGTGAGAGTTTAAATGAGTTTACATAATTAACAGCCGATCTGCCGGCCCTGCAAGTAGATTGGGAGCTGTTCGTAGGTCTCCTTAACCCGTTTTATAGTACAGTGTATGGTATGAGTTTATTTAAGACCGCCGCACAGTCGGCGAGACACTTCGCTACTTCTCTATGACAGAATAAAGGTTGCCTTATTACTACGTACAGACCTTCTGCTCTATACCCCGAAACCAGCGGTCACAGCTATTTGCTTGCTCAACAAAAAGGAAACAACAGTCAACAACTAGCATGTGTCAGCGAGTATTGTGCTCACATTGCCAGCGAAGCATAGCAGCAGCCGGCTGCTGCTGGTCAATACTGAAGTACAATGATTTTCGAGTACGGTAAGCAACAACAACAACAACAACAAGCTTTGCATGCACATAAACAAAACTTTTGCACTCAGAGTACCGCTGGATTTGTGGGTGTGGTGCGGCACTGTCCGAAGGCATGACACTGCCACAAAGAATCAATCCTTTTAAGGATAGAACTGCAAGTCATATTTTCTCAAATAATGAATCTATTTTTTTCTCTATTACAGCTGGGATTGAAGGAGTTCATCGAGACTAAGCACGGCGAAACATCACCAAAATTATGAAAGAAGAAAACTCTACCTATAACTTTTACTACTCAGTGTCGTGTGCTAGCTAGTTTTCGTACAAGAGAGAGCAACGACTAACCCTCACTCGTTAGAGTGCTTGCCGTATGGCTGTAACATTATCTAGCAGACCAAATTTAGATTTGGTAGTGCTTCAGCAGTATGGCTGTAACATTCCAGTGTCCAAATTTAAAATTGGTAGTGCCTCAACTGTATGGCTGTAACATTATCTAGCAGACCAAATTTAGATTTGGTAGTGCTTGAGCAGTATGGCTGTAACATTCCAGTGACCAAATTTAAAATTGGGAGTGCTTCAACTGTATGGCTGTAACATTATCTAGCAGACCAAATTTAGATTTGGTAGTGCTTCAGCAGTATGGCTGTAACATTCCAGTGACCAAATTTAAAATTGGGAGTGCTTCAACCGTATGGCTGTAACATTATCTAGCAGACCAAATTTAGATTTGGTAGTGCTTCAGCAGTATGGCTGTATGTTGAAGCACTACCAAATCTAAATTTGGTCACTGGAATGTTACAGCCATACTACTCAAGCACTGCAAATCTAAATTTGGTCTGCTAGATAATGTCACAGCCGTACTGCTGAAACTAGCAAATCTAAATTTGGTCTCTAGATAATGTCACAGCCATACTGCTGAGCACTACCAAATCTAAATTTGGTCACTGGAAATGTTACAGCCATACTGCTGAAGCACTACCAAATCTAAATTTGGTCTCTAGATAATGTCACAGCCATACGGTTGAAGCACTACCAAATTTAGATTTGGTCACTGGAATGTTACAGCCATACGGTTGAAGCACTCCCAAATTTAAATCTGGTCACTAGAATGTCACAGCCATACTGCTGAAGCACTACCAAATCTAAATTTGGTCTCCTAGATAATGTCACAGCCATACTGCTGAAGCACTACCAAATCTAAATTTGGTCACTGGAATGTTACAGCCATACTGCTGAAGCACTACCAAATCTAAATTTGGTCTCCTAGATAATGTCACAGCCATACGGTTGAAGCACTACCAAATTTAGATTTGGTCACTGGAATGTTACAGCCATACTGTTGAAGCACTACAAAATCTAAATTTGGTCTCCTAGATAATGTTACAGCCATACGGTTGAAGCACTCCCAAATTTAAATTTGGTCACTGGAATGTTACAGCCATACTGTTGAAGCACTACCAAATCTAAATTTGGTCTCTAGATAATGTTACAGCCATACGGTTGAAGCACTCCCAAATTTAAATTTGGTCACTGGAATGTTACAGCCATACGGTTGAAGCACTACCAAATTTAGATTTGGTCACTGGAATGTTACAGCCATACTGTTGAAGCACTACCAAATCTAAATTTGGTCTCCTAGATAATGTTACAGCCATACGGTTGAAGCACTCCCAAATTTAAATTTGGTCACTGGAATGTGACAGCCATACTGTTTGAAGCACTACCAAATCTAAATTTGGTCTCCTAGATAATGTTACAGCCATACGGTTGAAGCACTCCCAAATTTAAATTTGGTCACTGGAATGTTGCAGCCATACGGTTGAAGCACTACCAAATTTAGATTTGGTCACTGGAATGTTACAGCCATACTGTTGAAGCACTACCAAATCTAAATTTGGTCTCCTAGATAATGTTACAGCCATACGGTTGAAGCACTCCCAAATTTAAATTTGGTCACTGGAATGTCACAGCCATACGGTTGAAGCACTCCCAAATTTAAATCTGGTCACTAGAATGTCACAGCCATACTGCTGAAGCACTACCAAATCTAAATTTGGTCTCCTAGATAATGTCACAGCCATACGGTTGAAGCACTCCCAAATTTAAATTTGGTCACTAGAATGTCACAGCCATACAGCTGAAGCACTACCAAATCTAAATTTGGTCTCCTAGATAATGTCACAGCCATACGGTTGAAGCACTACCAAATTTAGATTTGGTCACTGGAATGTTACAGCCATACTGTTGAAGCACTACCAAATCTAAATTTGGTCTCCTAGATAATGTTACAGCCATACGGTTGAAGCACTCCCAAATTTAAATTTGGTCACTGGAATGTTGCAGCCATACGGTTGAAGCACTACCAAATTTAGATTTGGTCACTGGAATGTTACAGCCATACTGTTGAAGCACTACCAAATCTAAATTTGGTCTCCTAGATAATGTTACAGCCATACGGTTGAAGCACTCCCAAATTTAAATTTGGTCACTGGAATGTCACAGCCATACGGTTGAAGCACTCCCAAATTTAAATCTGGTCACTAGAATGTCACAGCCATACAGCTGAAGCACTACCAAATCTAAATTTGGTCTCCTAGATAATGTTACAGCCATACGGTTGAAGCACTCCCAAATTTAAATTTGGTCACTGGAATGTCACAGCCATACGGTTGAAGCACTCCCAAATTTAAATTTGGTCACTAGAATGTCACAGCCATACAGCTGAAGCACTACCAAATCTAAATTTGGTCTCCTAGATAATGTCACAGCCATACGGTTGAAGCACTACCAAATTTAGATTTGGTCACTGGAATGTTACAGCCATACTGTTGAAGCACTACCAAATCTAAATTTGGTCTCCTAGATAATGTTACAGCCATACGGTTGAAGCACTCCCAAATTTAAATTTGGTCACTGGAATGTTACAGCCATACGGTTGAAGCACTACCAAATTTAGATTTGGTCACTGGAATGTTACAGCCATACTGTTGAAGCACTACCAAATCTAAATTTGGTCTCCTAGATAATGTTACAGCCATACGGTTGAAGCACTCCCAAATTTAAATTTGGTTACTGGAATGTCACAGCCATACGGTTGAAGCACTACCAAATTTAGATTTGGTCACTGGAATGTCACAGCCATACGGTTGAAGCACTACCAAATTTAAATTTGGTCACTGGAATGTCACAGCCATACGGTTGAAGCACTACCAAATTTAAATTTGGTCACTGGAATGTCACAGCCATATGGTTGAAGCACTACCAAATCTAAATTTGGTCACTGGAATGTTACAGCCATACGGTTGAAGCACTACCAAATCTAAATTCGGTCACTGGAATGTCACAGCCATACGGTTGAAGCACTCCCAAATTTAAATTTGGTCACTGGAATGTTACAGCCATACTGTTGAAGCACTACCAAATCTAAATTTGGTCTCCTAGATAATGTTACAGCCATACGGTTGAAGCACTCCCAAATTTAAATTTGGTCACTGGAATGTCACAGCCATACTGTTGAAGCACTACCAAATTTAAATTTGGTCTCCTAGATAATGTCACAGCCATACGGTTGAAGCACTCCCAAATTTAAATTTGGTCACTGGAATGTTACAGCCATACTGTTGAAGCACTACCAAATCTAAATTTGGTCTCCTAGATAATGTTACAGCCATACGGTTGAAGCACTCCCAAATTTAAATTTGGTCACTGGAATGTCACAGCCATACGGTTGAAGCACTACCAAATCTAAATTTGGTCTCCTAGATAATGTCACAGCCATACGGTTGAAGCACTCCCAAATTTAAATTTGGTCACTAGAATGTCACAGCCATACTGCTGAAGCACTACCAAATCTAAATTTGGTCTCCTAGATAATGTCACAGCCATACGGTTGAAGCACTCCCAAATTTAAATTTGGTCACTAGAATGTCACAGCCATACGGTTGAAGCACTACCAAATTTAGATTTGGTCACTGGAATGTTACAGCCATACTGTTGAAGCACTACCAAATCTAAATTTGGTCTCCTAGATAATGTTACAGCCATACGGTTGAAGCACTCCCAAATTTAAATTTGGTCACTGGAATGTTGCAGCCATACGGTTGAAGCACTACCAAATTTAGATTTGGTCACTGGAATGTTACAGCCATACTGTTGAAGCACTACCAAATCTAAATTTGGTCTCCTAGATAATGTTACAGCCATACGGTTGAAGCACTCCCAAATTTAAATTTGGTCACTGGAATGTTGCAGCCATACGGTTGAAGCACTACCAAATTTAGATTTGGTCACTGGAATGTTACAGCCATACTGTTGAAGCACTACCAAATCTAAATTTGGTCTCCTAGATAATGTTACAGCCATACGGTTGAAGCACTCCCAAATTTAAATTTGGTCACTGGAATGTCACAGCCATACGGTTGAAGCACTCCCAAATTTAAGAGCCGGTTTTTCTAGGAATCGACTTTTGCTCCTTAACCTCCGGACAAATCTCAACTTTATGTCTCCGATTTGGCTAAAATTTTGTATTTTGGTATAATTTAACCTAAAAAGATGTTTTATCACCTTCCCGGTCGTTTTTGTGAGACTCAATTTTTCGACCGAACCTCAGATCTCGGCTTATATCTCTGGAACGAGTGAACATATAAACTTGCGGATTACATATTTATAATCACATGAGCGTTCTCTTTCAAACGATGCCCTACATGACCAAATTCGAGACAAAAATTTTTTTTTCGAACCCCTTCGGGGCCAAATTTGACCCCCTCAAAGGTATTGACCCCCATTTTTTTTATTTCATAAAAATGTAGCGCTATCTATTTACTTTTGATAGCACAAAAAAAATCGAGAAAAAAATATACATCTAATTGAGTTTTTGGGCCTTGAAAGTTGTCAGGTCGAAAATTTGCCCAATAAAAGATTGCCTTGTAAAGAGCATATCTTTGTCAATTTTGAACCGAGTTCAGTGATTTTTTGCACACATATTGCACTGTGTCCCTGGCAGATACTGCACAAATCTGACCTTGCTGGCTCTTGCTTGGCGCCAGTTCTACGCTTCTTGGTCACATTTCAAGATACATTAGTTTACAAAGCAAATAGAATTTCCTGATAATCTACAGTATCTTCCTGATAATTCGACAGTTGCGACTTTGTTACTGTGTTTTTTGCCGTCTTTTCACTTGGTGCCTACTATGTACCTACAACTAGACATCTATCTGGCCTGTGTCAAGGTTCGGTAACGACAGAGACAGCATATTTGTGGTTTCGCTGTTTCGCTGACAGCATAGCATATGACTGTCCTGGGACAAGCTTAAGTTATAAATACAATCGTAAGAACAGTTGCAGTTTGTTGCTAAGTTGTACTTAAGAAAATTAACCTACATGAGTTCGCATGAGTACACTTTTTAGCTGTATTTCAGCCCAAATTAGCGATTTTTAACCCAAAAATTGCGATTTTTTTTCGATTTTTGAGCGTTTTTAGTGCCCAACCCCCTCCCAAAATTTTGGCTCAGGCCCCCCCGGCCGGCGCCAGACCCCCCAGCCCCCCTCCCCCTTCGGCTGATGACCTGTTATGTATGATCAAAACTGTATGTATTCATTGACACTCCTGGTCACTGGCCTGGGTACGAACAATAAACTTATAGTTGAATATGTAACTGCTGTACTGAGATCGATTGAAAGTGTTTTTGGCCACAAAAGTACAAGAGTAAGGCCGGTTTGCCTAAGTGATTTACCTCGCATGTAACCCTATTGGGTTATCACTGGCTTGCTCTGGTGTACATGTGCATTGTATAAAGTTGTTTCCAGCATGAAATGCTGCTATAATGCTGCCTTGAACATGATCACTAGCAACAAAGTCAGTGCATGGCTTTCCAGACAACTTGCATGCTTGCTGCATCACTTTAGCTAATTAAATCTGACTATTACTTGTTTTTAAACACTCTCATGGGTTCATGCTGTATGCAGCAGCAACAAACTTTAGCGTGGCTATTGCTCCTCTTTCTAAATACGAACTCATGTAGGTTAATTTTCTTAAGTACAACTTAGCAACAAACTGCAACTGTTCTTACGATTGTATTTATAACTTAAGCTTGTCCCAGGACAGTCATATGCTATGCTGTCAGCGAAACAGCGAAACCACAAATATGCTGTCTCTGTCGTTACCGAACCTTGACACAGGCCAGATAGATGTCTAGTTGTAGGTACATAGTAGGCACCAAGTGAAAAGACGGCAAAAAACACAGTAACAAAGTCGCAACTGTCGAATTATCAGGAAGATACTGTAGATTATCAGGAAATTCTATTTGCTTTGTAAACTAATGTATCTTGAAATGTGACCAAGAAGCGTAGAACTGGCGCCAAGCAAGAGCCAGCAAGGTCAGATTTGTGCAGTATCTGCCAGGGACACAGTGCAATATGTGTGCAAAAAATCACTGAACTCGGTTCAAAATTGACAAAGATATGCTCTTTACAAGGCAATCTTTTATTGGGCAAATTTTCGACCTGACAACTTTCAAGGCCCAAAAACTCAATTAGATGTATATTTTTTTTCTCGATTTTTTTTGTGCTATCAAAAGTAAATAGATAGCGCTACATTTTTATGAAATAAAAAAATGGGGGTCAATACCTTTGAGGGGGTCAAATTTGGCCCAGAAGGGGTTCGAAAAAAAATTTTTGTCTCGAATTTGGTCATGTAGGGCACCGTTTGAAAGAGAACGCTCATGTGATTATAAATATGTAATCCGCAAGTTTATATGTTCACTCGTTCCAGAGTTATAAGCTGAGATCTGAGGTTCGGTCGAAAAATTGAGTCTCACAAAAACGACCGGGAAGGTGATAAAACATCTTTTTAGGTTAAATTATACCAAAATACAAAATTTTAGCCAAATCGGAGACATAAAGTTGAGATTTGTCCGGAGGTTAAGGAGCAAAAGTCGATTCCTAGAAAAACCGGCTCTTAAATTTGGGAGTGCTTCAACCGTATGGCTGTGACATTCCAGTGACCAAATTTAAATTTGGGAGTGCTTCAACCGTATGGCTGTAACATTATCTAGGAGACCAAATTTAGATTTGGTAGTGCTTCAACAGTATGGCTGTAACATTCCAGTGACCAAATCTAAATTTGGTAGTGCTTCAACCGTATGGCTGCAACATTCCAGTGACCAAATTTAAATTTGGGAGTGCTTCAACCGTATGGCTGTAACATTATCTAGGAGACCAAATTTAGATTTGGTAGTGCTTCAACAGTATGGCTGTAACATTCCAGTGACCAAATCTAAATTTGGTAGTGCTTCAACCGTATGGCTGTGACATTCTAGTGACCAAATTTAAATTTGGGAGTGCTTCAACCGTATGGCTGTGACATTATCTAGGAGACCAAATTTAGATTTGGTAGTGCTTCAACCGTATGGCTGTGACATTCCAGTGACCAAATTTAAATTTGGGAGTGCTTCAACCGTATGGCTGTAACATTATCTAGGAGACCAAATTTAGATTTGGTAGTGCTTCAACAGTATGGCTGTAACATTCCAGTGACCAAATTTAAATTTGGGAGTGCTTCAACCGTATGGCTGTGACATTATCTAGGAGACCAAATTTAAATTTGGTTGTGCTTCAACAGTATGGCTGTGACATTCCAGTGACCAAATTTAAATTTGGGAGTGCTTCAACCGTATGGCTGTAACATTATCTAGGAGACCAAATTTAGATTTGGTAGTGCTTCAACAGTATGGCTGTAACATTCCAGTGACCAAATTTAAATTTGGGAGTGCTTCAACCGTATGGCTGTGACATTCCAGTGACCAAATTTAGATTTGGTAGTGCTTCAACCGTATGGCTGTAACATTCCAGTGACCAAATTTAGATTTGGTAGTGCTTCAACCATATGGCTGTGACATTCCAGTGACCAAATTTAAATTTGGTAGTGCTTCAACCGTATGGCTGTGACATTCCAGTGACCAAATTTAAATTTGGTAGTGCTTCAACCGTATGGCTGTGACATTCCAGTGACCAAATCTAAATTTGGTAGTGCTTCAACCGTATGGCTTTTGCAGATTTGTCTGTCCGAAGTACTGGGGCTGCAAAGAGTGCTAGGTAGGCGGAAATTCCATTAATAATTTGCTGCGAAGCCAATTATGTACTCTTGACGCTTTCATTGTCGGTCGGCGGAGTTAGTTATTCTTAAAGTGCTTGGAACAAGCTTTCATCTCGATCCACATCAAGCTTTCTGCATGCAGTCATTGAGAAGGAGTGAAGCCTGAAGGAACGGAATGCGAGCTACATAAAGCTAGCGAGATTTTCCGACTTTCTAGGATGAACTGTCTTCTTAAACACGACTTTTTTGGCAAAGGCAAGGAGTGAAGGGAAGCACGTACAAGACCTCAAGAGCCAACCGGCACATACCAATGGCCCCTATAAACGCCAACATTTAGCCTCCTAAAGGCATTCTTTTTTGTTTCTACTGTATAACCCTCATACATTGTACATATACAGCTGCACGATTGGCCAAAGAAACCGTTTTTTTCAGAATCTCTCAAAATTTTTGATATGCCTTTGCTTGCAGCTTATATGTGAGGGAGTAAGTGTCAATTAGCGGTGCCTAAACGTTCGCTCGGGGTACCGATATTGAAACAGTTCTCTGCTTTAGAACGCGCTGTTGCCGGCAATCCGCCTGTAACTGGCCTTTGCCGAAATCAATCAGTCAGTAAACCGGGTGTGGCGTAAAATCATAGCCTAAACAAACCGGCCACTTTGTGCCTAATGAGTGTATGCCCGCGTGTATTAGCACAACTATAGAAATAGCCCACATTGCCCCATGATTGTCGGTCCTTGTGCATGGGCCTGTTGTTGACCTGGCGGCCGGAGTGTAATACAACATGCCAGTGAGCCTCCTCACCAGCCTGTGTCTTTAGCGCTGAGGTCATCTAGCCCAGGGGCCGTCAATTAAACACACCTCCCATTTGTGCGGCCGGTTGGTACTGCCCCAAAATAAGGCGCAAAGCGCATAACTGTATTGACTTTACCTTATTAGTCCTTCACTTTGACGAACACAAAGTCACGAACATAAATCAGAGCGTGCAAAATGTTTCCGAGTCTATTTTTGTGTTTTCTAAATGCGAACGCTTTGTCTTAGCATGTATTCTTGAGCGGCACCAGAGTCCAAGACTTACACAAATTAGTTCGGACCGCGGGTGATGGTGAACAAAGGTGCTAGTGTTTTCTCCGGAATTAACTTGCATTCCAGCTCATGGCTACGCAATCGCAATTCTAGTTTTTAACGCAATTTGAATCGGCCCGGCACTATTTACAGCTTCAGCACTCGTGAACGACAGAGGACAGAGTGTTGGTCGGACAGGGGAGGGGTAAACCCCTTCTCACCCCGCGGCCCATCTATGTCACTGCAATATGCGGTCAATTTTTTTGACTAGTAGCACGTGCATTCATTACAATTACAACGCTACAACTACCATTCTACACTAAACTAAAAATAGGCTTTGGGCAGAAATGGTTTTTCCGAGACACAGAGTCTCTGACAATTAACTTCGATAAATAGTCGATCACAGCCTGACACACTGATCACAGTATATATACATAATAAACATGACAGATTATCGCTTAGCCCTTTCGGAATCACGCTGTACGCGATACGTTTTTGGTCTAATCCTATAATTTAAAGCGGTAAGTAGAGAGCGGAGGGTGGGGCTGAGTGGAGTGGTGGAGAGGAACAGCTCTAAAGATAGCCAAAAAGAAACATACAAAAGGTCTGTGAAAAAGTCTGTGGCTGTCTGGCTTGTGAAAGTTGACTACTCAGAAAAGGACAGGGACTACTATCACAAATTTCAGAAAAAGGTAGCCCAACGTTGGGAGGGGAATGGACGGCGGTCTCCAAAAATTTCCAGTGAAAGTTTGCGAAAACATCAGCCGATTTTGAGCACAGATGAGATTCAACAAAATTGTGTTCGCTCCTCTAGTGTTAGTGATGTGTCTGTGACCTCCATGTCCTTGTTAAAGCAGGCCAGTTTCAGTATAGACGAACAGAAGAGATAGCAAAGGCAAATTTCCTTCTGGCACTTCAGACGCTTTTGCTGCGCAGTTTACTAATTCAGTCATAAGCTGCTCTCGCTCATCTTTTTGAGTCCGCCTTCGAGATCACTTGAACGCTCTATCTGACCACCCAATTTATTTTGCTGAAACTAGCAAATAATTATTTCCAGCTGAAGAAGGAATAAACTGCGTTTCGCCCATACATTGGTGGGCGGGAAACATCCGGAGGTGGTACTATGTGGTTTTTCGTCAGGCGGTCTGCAGAGTATAAAATTGCTTTCTCAAAAGAGGTCGCCAAAATTTTGGAGGGGGTATGGCCGGTTGAGGGGGTATAGACCCAAAATTTGTTTTTCCCCTAAAAAAAATGGTCGGCAAATTTCTCCCAAAAAAGGTGCCAGTTGAGCATAACCTACACCCTAAGCCTGACCATTAAGCCTCAGCACATATGTACATGTAACAGCTCCGGGCCGACCTGGGGGGAGGGGGTAGGGGTTTTTTCCTCAGATGGGGGCCGAGGGGGTTTCGTCCAGACGGGGTCCGAAATTTCAAAATGTCCAAGAACGCCTGGAAATGCGTTTTTAGCACGTTTTTTTCAGTGAGGACGCTAAAAATAGCTATTTTAAGCATACATGGGCCGGAAAAATCCGGAGGGGGTGGTATGGAGACCTCGGGGGGGGGCGAAAAAAAGGCCAAAAAACACCTATTTCTCCTTCCGGGAGGGGGGGTCGGGGAGGGGAGATATGGCCGGCCGAGGGGTGGGATTGACCGGCGAGGGGAGGGGTATACCACCCCCACACCCCTCCGCGGCCCATGTATGATTTTAAGCTGCCAAATAGCGTTTTAGAACTAAAAACAAGCAAGAATTGACAAAAAGGGCTTCCAAAAACACCGATTTCCCTTAAATATCAGCAGTGGAAGCGTCAAATTCGGTTTCCAAAGGCTTTTCAAGTGAATTTTAGGTTAAAAATTAGTGATTTCTGACCCAGTTTGTTAATACTGGAGCCACTACTAGTACTTGTATTTTATGGTCGGGGGACCCATACATCGGCCGGAAAAAGGGTTTGGGGTAGTCAAAATCCGAAAATTTGGCGAGTGGGCCTACCGATTTGGGGGGTGGCGGCAGTTTCGGTGGGTGAGTGCAGGTGGTGGGGTGGTTTGGGAGGTCGAGCCCAAGCTGTGGGGTGGGCAAAACCCAGTCACTCCCGGCACAGGTATGCCTAAGCCTGAGCGTAAAAGCATAAAATAGCTACGTACCAAGAATCTAAAAACAGATTTGGGAGCCACTGGTGTTCTGGCGCGATTGTGAATGACATCTGACAACTTCTTGAAGCCAACCATCACAGCTTTCCAGCAATGTACTTCCAGTGAAATCGGCCCAATATTAGAGAAACATGACCTGCAACCAAAACTCAGTAACCAGATTTACAAAAAATCGTCCTCCTCTCTAAGGCAATACAAAAAAGCGGATGTCCCTTTCATCAAACATAGTTTACTGTTTTTGCAACCATTCTCAAAATAAAAACTCTGAGGGACCCATCCCTTTTCAGGAATGATTTTTTGAATGAGTCAGTCTAATGAAAGTTTTCAGCACTAAATCCACTTTCATACGCCTATAATCAGTGATGCCCACCTCATAAACTTTGTCATACCGTGCCTTCAAGCCAACAATACCAGCTTTCAGCGATGCAGATCGAACGCAACCATTCGAGGCCTGAAAAGCTTGCATTTAGAAGCAAAAGCACTGCAAACAATAAGAAGAGGCGAAATTAGCGGTTCGGGAGCCTGCCTTCTTCAATTCAACTGCAAAATCATATTTCTCATGCCTTCTTGCCCCTACTTTCTTAAAATACACGCTTCGGATGAGAAAATCGAAAACCCCTATGTATACTGTTACCGGTACCTTAACTGTTTTGGGGACTGCAATAAATGCCTTCAACAGGCAAGCACAGACTTTTAAATTTGGGGGTAATCAAAAGCCTTCTCATTCAGATAAAAATTCTTAAAACAGCCAAATTCCGGCTTACAAAGCGAAAATCGTAGATTCGGTCGTTCATCTCCAGTAATAACTTTATAATAACTACGTTTTTAATCATTCCAGGGCATCGTTCGTTCTGGACTGCACTGGGAAATAGGGGCACCGACTTGATCGTTCCCAATCGACCGCAAAAATCGCCGGGACGAAACGCAGCTGAAATCATGCATTTAGAAGCATTTAGTTGAAAAAGCAGACCAATACTTATTCAGTAGCCAATTGAGTAGCTTTGGGAGCAAAAGTTGGTTAATTTCAGCTATATAATCGGATTTCTCGATGTTACCCTTATCTACTCCTAAGAAGCGTTTGGCAAAACGAAAATAGGTAAACCTTTTGTGTGGCACCGGTTTTGTGTAACGTTGATCAGGCGGGAAATTATCGGGTTTTGGGGCGAAGCAATCCAAATTATAAATAAAACAGGGGTAATTGGGGGACCCTATTGGATGGAGCTGCAATCAATCATACTCTTTGGGGAGACCAGACCAGTTCTCCACTGAGCTGGCAAAACTAAACAAATGCCAAAAACCTATGCCTAAGCCTAACCATAATCCCTACGCCTTAAAACCTAAAAGTTTAGAATAAAACAGCTACTCAAAAGGTGACAGCTCTGGGAGCCGAATCAAGTTAAGTTCTACTGCAAAATCGCATTTATGAGAGTCTCTTACCCTTTTTACTCTAAGGAAACGCCTAGCAAAACGAAAATTCGGTAATAAACACTTTCTGTATGGCACCGGCAGATATGGACTACCATTTCGGCTGAGGGGGTGGAAGTTTCAATTTCTGAGGGGGCTGAGGGGGGGGGCCGAGCAGTCCTGAGGGGGTGGTCCAGAGCCGGAGGGGGTGAACCCCTCAGCTCCCGTTTGCTCATATCTGGGTACCGGTTTTATGAAACGTTCAGCATAAATTGCAGCTTGAAAAAGTTTTAATAATTAATAAATGGGTTAAGCAACGTTCCCGTTCCATTGGAAGGGCAAAAATTGTCGTAAATTCAATCAGTAAGCTAAAACCGGCAATTTTAGCCCCAAAACAGAGTATACCTGTATTGTAACACATATTATTGCTCCGAAATTTTCGGTATTTCCGAGACCAAACCTTTTAAATTAATGAAGAGTAAGCCTCAGCATAACCCTAACCCAAAGTCAAACCAGTACGCCCAAGCCTCTAAAGAAGTTTTGTAATCCGATCGCCCCAAGGCACTAAATTCGCTTATAAAATCAATCATACCCACCTGTCAAACTTTGTCGTATCTTTCCTGGAAGCCAACGATCCTAGATTTCAGCGAAGCAGATCGAACGCAACCCTTGGAGCACAAAAGGCACCTAAAAATCAAGCACTTAGAAGCAAGGCTCTGCAAACAATAAAAATAGCCATTCCGAGGCGAAATTAGCAGTTCGGGAGACTGACTTTCTATATTTCAACTGAAAAATCTTATTTCTCGTGGTTCGTTGCCCTAGTTTCTTAAAATAAACCCTTCACATAAGAAAATCTTAGTTCACGGCAGTGTGAACCGGGCTTTAGGGGTAATCAGATAAAACCACTAAAAAATCAAACTTCCGGTTTACTAAGCGAAAAGCGCAGATTATATCGTTCACCTTGAGTAAGAAGATAATAATAATTACCTTTTTTTCATCATTTCTGAGGCATCCTTCGTTCTCGAATGCACTGGGACCATCCGGCACCGACTTAATTGTTACCAATCCACCGCAAAGCTCGCAGACACGAAAGACAGCTGAAAACCATACATCAGTTATGCCCTATCCCCTACCCGAAATGGAACTGACACCGATTTTCAGACGTTAAATTTGAACCATTCTCAAATCCAAATTTTGAAACCCTCATTTTTGAGCATGCCAAATTTTCACGTTCACTAAAAGTAAAAATCGGCCAGATTTTAACCGGCAGCGCTAGAAAGCTGCCCTCTTCACGGTTTTAAGTCCAATTAACATGTTGTTGAAAATTGACGTCTGAAAACTCGGGTCAGTTCATTTCGGAAGGGCATAAATAACTCCAGGCTACAGTCAGTAGGCTAGCAGGCTAACACTTGGCCAAAACAAGCTGTAAACAAATAATAAATAGTAATAATCGAGCCAAAAACCTTTTCAATCGGCTGAAAATTGACGGAATAAGCTTGGCCCTAAGCCTAAGCCAGAGCCTAAGATAAGCCTGAAACTAAGGCTTAAAGTTAGGGTCGGTCGGTTGGCCACTGGGTGGGGATTTTCCAACAGCTGTCTGCGTAGGCGGAAAAAACCACCCCCACTCGCCGACGGACCCTAACTTTATTAAGCCCTAGTTTCAGGCTAAGGCTTAGTTCAGGCTTAGGTTCAGGCTTAGGCTCATGCTTAGGCTTAGGCTTAGGTTCAGGCTTAGGCTTAGGCTTAGGGTCAAGCTAAAAAACGACAATTTTTCGACTGGGGGTGGTTTTTTCCTACAATCGCTGTCTGTCTCCTTTCTTTCTTGCTCTGTTTGGGCGGGCGCCGAATGGAGATTGAATAAACTGTAACTACGCTGCTTTTCTGTTTTCTGTTCCTTCTTCCTTATTCCTTATTCCTACACCATCCAGCACATCACTTAACATTTCATTTAACACAACATTTTTATTAACAAATTCATTAACGGCACACTTGCGACGCATAACATGTTAATGAATTTGTTAATCCGTTTAACAACGGCCACTGCCACTATAGTGGCAGAGCGTTCCAGAAACGGATATGGAGTAGGTGTAATACAAAGGGTTAATGCAAAAACAGGGTTTTTAACGCTTTTTTGGTCCAAATAGGGTTTTGAAGCCATTTTTCGCCCCAAAATCTCTAAAAAAAGGTCGACAAAACCCACTTTTTACCCCAAAAAAGGTCGACAAAACCCACTTTTGGACCCCCAAAAAAGGTCGCAAAACCCACTTTGGACTTGGTCCCAAAACCCTATTTTGGATTTGAAAAAGGTCCCCCCCACGGAAAAACCCAGCGACATGTATGGCCGCTACCTCCCCCCAAATCGGTAGCCCGACTCACAAATTTTCGGATTTTAACAGCACCAATCCATTTTTCCAGCCCGTGTATGAAGAGTGTGATGCATGACAAAAGCAGATTTAAGCAGACAAAAGTGTACCCAGGATTTAAAATTTTAAGGAGTGTAAAATTTTAAAGCTGCCTGGTTAGGCCGCTGCCCAACAAGGGTGAGAAAATTTCGCAAAATTAGCCATAAAAACGTGAGCAATTCTGAGCTTAAAATTGACAAGTTTTACAAGTTTAAATTACAAGTTTTTAGTACAGTAGTTTAAAGTGGCCTGGTTGGGCTTCTGCCCGACCAGGGCGAGAAATTTTCGCAAAATTAGCCTTCGCAAACGCAATTAAGAGGTATTCTGAGCATAAAATAGACAGTTTTAGTACATAATTAATTCATTTCTCTTATTTTTGTCTAATTTTTCCTCCCTAGCTCCACCGCAAACGGGGGTGTACACACTCTACACCTCCAGGTACGCCACTGGACAAAAGCTATAATTCTATCCAACACTTGCTTGAGAGAATTTTTGCAGTTCATACAGAAATTAACGGGCATGTTTGCGCGATTTTTCCAAAAAAATACCCATTCAAATACCCGGTATTTTTCAAAAAATCGGGTATACCCGGGTATGGGTATTTCAAAAAGTACCCGGGTATAGGTATACCCGATTTCAGGTAGTTTTACTAAAAAATACCTAGTTTCGGGTATGGGTATGGGTAGAACCGATCAACAGTAATTGGGTATTTGTGAAATACCTGTACCTGATACCTGATATTAGGTACTTTCTCAATACTTGCCCACTGTAGCTTGTTCCAGTTGGAGCCTGCGCGGGATGGATTGGGTTGTATTTTAAAATCTAGGTTGTACTTTAGCCAAAACAAGCTTTTCTAAACACTTGCTTGAGAGAATTTTTGCAGAGTTTTGACAGAAATTCACATGTGTTTGCGCGATTTTTTCTAAAAAACACCCATTCAAATACCCGGTATTTTTCAAATAATCGGGAATACCCGGGTATGGGTATTTCGAAAAGTACCCGGGTATGGGTATACCCAATTTCAGGTAATTTTGCTCAAAAATACCCAGTTTCGGGTAATGGGTATGGGTATACCCGATCAACAGTAGAATGTTGTTATTTTTTTGTTTGGTGGCATTGTTGGGCTGAGGATACCAATACAGCTGCAGAAAGAGAAACGTGAAGATATTTGATGGAAAAGTGTAAGGAAGTTCCATGTAGATCTGATAGACGTGGTCGCACAAAAACAATAGATTGGGAAGCGGCATAATCTATAATGACCTTCTCGCACAACTTTATCGATTTCGACGTATCTTGCTCATTTTCTAGATCTCGATTCCGATTTCTAAGTAGAAAGCGTCGGGCAATCAAACCGGTTTTCCCCTTATCCACAAATTCGTTCAAATTCGAGCGGGAAAGTAGTCTTTGGGGTGAGTTGAGTTGGAAGCCGTTCCTTTAAAAGGGGTGAGTACTTTGGTGTTCTTCACTGCGAGGATGCACACTTTTTACATGTTCGGTACCTAATGACACAAGTGAGCATCGTAATGAGTTTCTTGCCTTCTGAAACTGGTTTTTCAACTGGTAGGTCACTCTAGTTCTACCTTCATTAATCACCTTAACTCCACCATAGATTCCGACAGTCTGATACGATCTAACTTGGGGTCATACGCGTCCAAGTCAACATTCCTTTTGCCATGGTTTAAACAAACAATGTTACTTCAATACACGTTTCTTCTGTGTCGAATTTATGGGTCGAAAACCAAGCTTCTAGTGTTCTATTTCGGCATCTTCTTTCTAGGTTCTAATTTCGGAGTTCCAAAGGACTTCTTCTGATTTCTGATGGCAACATTGGGGCTGGGGATGAAAAGCTTTCACATTACTCAAATTTTCCCAGTGACCTTCGGTATCCTCTTGTTTGTCCAGCCGCCTAATTCTCACTCTAGAGGGTGCGACTTCCAAAATTTCAAAGGGACTATGCCAATGAATTGCCAACTTAGGTGTCTTTCCTCTTCCAGTGTGTGGTCTCCAAATTTTCAACAAATCGTCGAACTTGAAGGGGCGTTCTGATGTTGGAAATCGGTCATAATAATATTTTTGTGTCGCTTGTTCCTTTTCTATTCTATGGTTTTCTGGGTCGATAAGCCCATGTCTGTTTATGACGAACTTTCTCTTTTCAGCTTTCAGGCTATCCTCAGTAATTTAGTTGTGATTTCTTTCTTATTTGTATTGTAACAACTTTCTATTCTTCTACCCTGATCGTAAACATTTCCTGGTATCTGGACCAAGGGCACGAAGCCCACACAGCCTGGCGATCCACCCAAACCAAAGGAAGACGCCATGCCAATGCCTCGGCGTCTCTGGACAACCAGACCTACAGCCATTTAAGATGACGAAGTGGGTTCGAGTCAGGGCAGAAAGAAGTGCAGACCTACCCAATGGGAGAGAGGAATTCATGGCGATGGAGGTGTATCGCACACACCAGACAATCAAGCAAGCGATGGTAAAGGCAGTTACAGTTCCAGGGTTGAGGGTGGCACCCAGTTCACCCCTCAACCTGGCCAGATTATAGATCCAAGTTTCATCAAGGCGAGCTGGTTTACGTAAACATAACGTGGAAGTCCGACCGGCCACCGTTCATGGGTCAGGTATACGCCCTGCTTTTATCAATGGGCCACAGAGGAACTCTGCCCCATGGACACGAATTTGGAAACCAGTACAGCAGTAAAAGCAAAAGAAGTCAGCAAAGTAGTGGTCGAAAATAGACAAGCAAGATTTGCAGCCCAGTACAGCAGTAAAAGCCCAAGAAGCCAGTGAAACGGTAGTCAAGTTCGAAGACGATATCGATCTGCTGGACATAGAGCCATTCAACCCAGCTACTTTCAACATGACTGAGCCAGTTCAGTTTCAACAGCCAGCAGATGAAATTCCCCAATTTGTAGCGAAACAACAGGAGGAACACTTCAACTGATATGGTCAGAGAACCAGTTCAACAGCCAGAAAAAGAAATTCCCCCCTTGGGAGTGGCTTGGAGCTTCCAGGCACCGCCGGGACCTATTGCTGTCCCATCTCAGTATGCTATGCCCACTGTTCTTCAGCCTGAGATCAGCTACATTCTTGTTTGTAGGTGTTTAGTCTGCGGGTTTCGCTTGCTCCCATATGAAAGAGATCTATATATACATCTGTATAAGTAAGTTTCTAACTTCTTCTTTATCTTTATTTAATAAAATCTTCTTTAACCGCAACTTTGCACGACCAAAAACAACGACTGCCCAGCTGCAAGAGTTACAATGCAACCGCGGACACCTAGGTAACTATAAAATGGCGACAATACTCAGTTCTTATTTTTACTGGCCAAATTAGCGCGATGAGATTCGAAAATTTCTTAAAATATGTACTATCTGTGCCTCTTATAAAAACTTAAACTGTACACCGAAAGCTCGGTTATGCCCTGATCCAATCGCTTCACAACCATTTTCTACTGTCCAGATTGATGCTATTGGTCCTCTCCCGCTTTCGATTCGATTAACGGAAATAAATATTGCTTACTTTCACTGACAATTTGACTCGGCTTATAGTTGCAAAGGCTGTACCTAACATTTCAGCAGAGAAAACTACAACTTCTCGATTTCAACGCGCCGGCCGCCAGTGAAGAGCAAGTGCGCGGTTGGCAACTTTCCGACTACAACACTAGACGCGGCCGGTATATCGAGTTGGAGTTCGGCGATGGGCAAGAACAACAACCGCGACCGGTTGGCTTCAAAATCGGTCATGTTGGCGTTTCCGGTACGCTTTTTTTAGCTTTGACGGAGAACACAGACTTTGTCTTCAGCCACCGGCCAGGGGGTCAAGAAATTCCACTCAGCTCCATCGTGCTCAATAGGGGCGCCTTTCGGCTGCTGACCGTCCAGCTCGGTCAAAAATTTAAGGAACGGCTCAACTTTCTCAACCTCCACCAACGTTTCGCGCCGTCGGTCGGCAGTCTGAGTCAGCGCGAGGTAGCCACCCTGTTAACTTGTCACATTCTACGGATTTTGGAAAGAAAAGTGCGCGAGTTGGGCTACTGCCCTTCTCCAACTTTTTCTTCTGTCTACTCTTTTTTGTAGGAGGAGAGTTGAAGCAGGAAGAGTTTGTAAAGCGTGTTCAGGAGGTCTTCAAGGACCTACCCAAGACGGAAGTATTTGTTCGCGCAATGATGGACATCCAATGTACAGTAGTTTTTTCGCTTTTTTTCTACTCTCTCTCCCTTTCTAGACACGCCCATCCTGAACGATGTGAAAGTAGGGGACGCTAGAGCGGCCATTCAACAACTGGTCAACTGTAAACAGCTGATGGCCCGTTTGTGCGAAAAGACAATCGAGAAGAGTCGACCCGCCGACGACGGAGCGCAGCAGCGATTGGAGTAACATATAGGCTTTTTTGTGATGGGCTTTGCACTTATGAAAAAAAAACGGTTGTTTTTTTACAGACTGGACGACTATACAATCTACATACTCACATACTGTAGTATTTTGGGTGGTAGGGAAGAGGTAGACTTTTATCACAAAGTCGGCGACTGCTGTGACAGAATTCGGCGCGCTCTGGTCTGTCTTCCTTTGCTCGTGTGTGTTAGTTTTTTGAAAGTTTTTTAAAGCAAGAATTCGTACCGTACAATAAGACTGCCGACTTCTCCAAGATTGTCAAGTTCCGTGAGAGAGTAGAAAAGCAGCTCATCCGCTTAGTCTTAGCTCATGTATACCCGGTGTGCCGTTGTTTCGCTGTCTCACTCTTTGGTGGAATGAAGTTAGAACGGATTAGATTGATTAGAACGGAAAAACCGGATTTCGAACACATGTTTCGTGTTTTGCATTAATTTTGCATAATTACAGTACTAATTAGCTTGGCACACCTTAAAGCGTGCACGTCATACATAGTCGCTAGCTAGTGGCTCTGCTGGTACTAGTTTTAGATGAAAAGTCTGGGGAAAATAGGTAAGTGAAGATTTGTTCAAATTTTCGTCATTTCCTCACAGTTCAGACCAACGCAAAAAAGTCAATCAAATATAGCTAATAGTAGTAGATGTAGCTCCTATTTGTCTAGTCTTCGCGTCTGAGATTGTAGCAATTCACCATGCAAACAAAGCTTAGGAATACAAGCAGTGAAAATCGCAAATAAATGGAGAAAAACTGTTTTCTGTCGCAAGCCGATCGATAAATGAAAGAAAAACCGTATATTTTCTACACACATGCGTCGAGCTGCCTATTACAGAGGTTTTTACTCAGTAAACAACTCAGTAAATTACCGAGTACCGAGTTTACCGCATTTTTTTTCTAATTGAGTAATTCAAAATTGAAACTCGGTATTCAGTAAGTAAAATTAAGAAAAAATTTTACCGGTAAGTAAAAGTACTTACTTTAATTCAAAATAACTAAGTACCAAGTGACTTTTACTCAGTAAATTTGCTGGGAGCAACACTGCTTGGTTGGTAGTATAAACAAAAAAAGAGTTAGAGTTCTAAATGTTAATTTAAATGGTAGTTCTAAAGTCAACAGAAATCAGCCATTTTTTAAGAGTTGTAGGTATAAAATTTGCATTATCTAATGCAGTTTTTGCCGCCGATTCCGAAATTATTACGAAAATTGGTTAACTTTTAGAAATGTTTAATGGGGAGCGTATTATGGGCTCGGAAAGCCTGCTGTCTAAACGTAGACAAACTCGTTCCCGAACTAGGCTCACTAGGTGTAGATAAACTCGCTTGAACTGCGCTCGCTAGCTGGGCCGAGCCGAGCTTTTTCAACCTGGTCAGTATCTTTAGAGCGCGCCCATGTGAAGGAAGACATTGACATAGCCCGTCAGGCTGCAAGAAGGCCGGTCTTGTGAATCTATTTTCGACTCGTTGCTACCAGCCGACTCGTATCACAAAGATAAACTTACTGTTCGATATGTCTTACCGATGTCTAGATCATAGTGCTTTACCACTCCCGAATCTTCATATGTCAAACAAAATCGTGTTTCTTTACTGCATGTCAGTTGCTGCACTGGCGCTCAAAGGGGAGCTCAATACCACGTGTCCGGTAGGAAGAATGGTCTCTGGAACAAATCTGAACGTGAAAAATCCGTTGAACAGCGCGGTTGTGTTGGAAGCGACTGACAGAAGGTGCATGGATAAAGGAGAGTCAGGAGTGCCAGACCAATCCCAGTGTTTTAAGCTGAAACCGAAGTCCATCATGTGGCGGGGCGTTACTTGACCCGAGCACCCTCTCTACAAAGAAACCTGCGTCACCGAGGCCTACAAGAGGTTGGAGCTTTGGTAATCGTGTTAGTTTTCTAGAAAATGATAAACAATTTAAAGTTTAAAATTGTTAGATATTGCATCGCTAGGAATCGGTTGAGCGATCTCATTGATTGTTGGTTTTTCTCTGTTTTTCCTCATTGTCTGTTATGTGCATCACACCAACCGACCCCTCACTACAGTTGGCAAAATATTGAATTTCAGGAATACATAACATATACATATACATATATGTATACATAACATAACATATATATGTTTTCCGAAGTCGAATACATATACATAATATGTATATGTATTTTTCAAAAAATATGTACATAAAATACATATTTTTCCAAGGCCAGTTTTCAGTTGAAAAATGCTGCTAAAACAGTTGTTTGTGACTGAAACGAGAAAGGGTCTATTCCTTGTCGAGAAAGGGGTCTATTCTTGGACCTGAATTGCCATGAAATTGATTCAATATTTCAGTCAAATTTGCAGTAATTTCTACAGTTAAATTCTGTTAAAAATCCTCCATGTACAGTCAGTCATTTTGTGTAAGGGAGACCTGTGCAATAAACTTTGTTTTGAAACCGCAATACCCGATAATTGCGTTTAGGTCAACTAGCAAAAGAAAAGAGCATTTTCTTCTGCCATTTATGCATTGAATTTGAAAATCTAAACGTTCCCACATTAGAGCTCCTTTTTGATGCATCCGGCACATATTTGCATAATGCGCCGCCCCTTCTGCTTGCCTTGCTGTAACTGCAAGCGAGCGCACGGCAGCCCAAATCCATTCTAAAACTCTCTCTCGCTGCCTCCTGCCGTGCGACTCGTAGCAGTCAATTGTGCGTGATTAGTTGTATTGTTCGCCTCCCTCTATGTGGCGATAAATCGTTGCTACTTGATTACCCTATTGCCGCCTCATCCTTGGCGAGATCAAATAATAGCCGATATCAACTTTACAACTCACAAACCCACAAATTGATCAGTGGCGACGCAGATGTTGATTCGAGTCGACGTGGACCCATTTAGAATTCACTGCTTCCGCTGCCTGTTCGACTGCACCGACCGCCGACAAGCGCCGACATTGCCGGAAAGGACAGTAACTCTTTTTTGTCTGTAAAAAGAAAAAGACGAACACTGTTTTCTGACTTTATTGGTAGCGGTGGCTTTTCTGCAGTAACTGTAGCGGTAGAAGGCAGGTATTCAAGGGCAGACCCGTCGATTTTGTGTGTCAAACGACCGATTTGGCTTAAGTTTTGCATATGGCAGAAGCAAACAGAGTTCAGCTACCCCCACCCGACAAATATTGGTCGCATCCCGGCGAACAACCTTGTTTGGCTTGGCCATTGTGGGAGCGAATTTTTTCTGCTTTTTTGACGGCCGTTGATGCAGCTCGACCAGCAACTCGTAAATTGGCTGAGGGCGATAAGAAAGATTTTCTTCTTTCTTATCTAGGTCCTGCTGCTTTGTCGCAATTTGCAAGTCAAAAAGAATTCACCGATCCAACTGTCACATACAACGATTTTCTGAAAGCAGTTCGCAACCATTTTCACCGTCCAATCAATCCAGTGCGAGCGCATTTCGAATTTCTACAGCGCACTCAGCATTCCAGCGAGTCAGTGGCAGATTTTGTTCGGGAATTGCGGTTGCTCTTGCAAGAATGCACGTTTCCTCTGGACGAAAACGGCGTCATCACAGTAGCAGCTTTGAGTGACTACTTGCTGGCAATCCAGATTACAAAAGGGTTGAGCAGTAGGGAAACACAAGAGAAGATCCTAGCAGAAAAAACGGTCGATTTGACGCGATTTCTCGAGATTGCACAGGCAGACGAAACAGCGCGCCAAGATGCTGTCACGATTTCTTCTAATCCAGGGCAGATCAGCGCGGCTCAGTCTTGGAATCCTCGCAAGTACAAGAAGACTGCTCCAGAAAAGGGGACCGAAGCTTCAGCTGCGGAGAATTCCAGTGCAGGAGGAGAGAAGGGCCAGAGTGACACTCAGACCTGCTCAGCATGCGGTAGAAGTGGTCACCAGCCTAGAATGGAATCCTGTCCAGCTAGAGGACAGAAATGTCGATCTTGTGGAAAAATCGGGCACTACAGCAGAGTGTGCCGATCCAGCCAGAACAGGAACCGGATGATCAGACAACGTGGTGTCACACCCAGAAGAGGTGGACAGTCCAGCGTTCGCAGTCTGCATCATTCACTCCAGTGTGAGGTGTTTATCGAGTCAGACCGGGACAAACCAGAAAGTCCGCTGTCGATGTTGGTAGACACTGGTTCAGACGTTACTGGCATTACCGAGGCAGAGTGGGACAGACACTTCCAAGGCACAAGTGTAGAACCTGCTGCTGCACTCACCAATTTCGACAATTCGACACTCGCAGTGCATGGTCAGTTCAGAGCACAGTTAACCTGCCGAGGGCGAACCATACAGCTACTGGTGTATGTGTTCAAGCAGGATTGCAACAATACATTGGGCATGAATGCGTTGCGCGCCTTGGGCAATGTGTGTATCGACATTGACTCGAATACAACACAGATCTCTGCACCGAAGTGTGCTGCTGTCGCTCACACAGAAGAAACTGGACCACAGATGAGGTCAGAGCCTAATGATTCTGAGCAATCGTTAGCTTCCTGGAAGGCAGCGGGCTTGCTACCTACTGTTATTTTAATAGTGAAATTTTATTTTAATTTAATATTAATATAATAGAACCAGCCGATTTTAATTTTAATTTAATATTAATATAATAGTCCCCTGTTAGTTTTAATTTAGATTTAATATTAATACTATTAAGTAACAATTTTAATAGTATTTTAATAGCATTTTAATAGTAGATTCTAAAATGAACTTAAAAAGTTTTGGACACACTTTAGCGAATTGGTGAAACAACATTGTTGGCTTGAAATTGCTAGTGTAAGTTGAAAATTTATTCAGAGATCCAACTTACAAGCATTTTTCTATGTAAATTCACGACCATTCTTTTTAAATGACTTTGCCTGAAAATGGTTTTAAGCATACATGTAGCAGAGGAGTCTGGGGGGTCTGCCCACCACTCGAGTTAGGCCAGACCGCCCGGATGGGGACCCCTCCCTCGAGACGACTTTTCCGACCCCATTCCGATCTTTCTGGCAAGTAATTTTTTGAGCAAATTTTTGCGATTTTCTGCAATTTCAGACACAAAAATTGCCAAAATTGCCTGTAAAACAGCACTTTTTAGCTGTATTTCAACCCAAATTAGCGGTTCTTGACGAAAAATTGCGATTTTTTTACGATTTTTGAGCGTTTCTTAGTGCCCAACCCCCTCCCAAAATTTGGCTCAGACCCCGCGGCCGGCGCCAGACCCACCAACCCCGTCCCCCTTCCTCAGATGACCTGTTAAGATATTGGAAATTGCATTCGAACAGAACCTAGGCATTAAAATTTGAAAGAAAATATTGATGCATAGTTATAGAGACATTTTGACAGGAAAAGGTTGTTACATAGGTTATTGAGTAGATTAAGGCCCTTTTGTCATTCATGCCTATTACTGAGAAAAGTTCCACAGTTCCAAAGATTCGAGATTCAGAGGGCTGTCAGACACCTTCAATTTTTATCATTTTCTGAGGTAATATTCTGATTTAAATTCTAGTATTGTAGGTAACCCCTTCATTGTCAAACAAGGTTAAACTATTAAAATGCTATTAAAATACTATTAAAAATAAATTTTAATATTCAGCCCCTCTTTGTATTTTTAATTTAATTTAATATAATAGTAGGCCCTCTATTTTAATATTAATATAGATTTAATACTATTAAAATGGTACTATTATTAATAGTTTTATTTTAATATTAATATATTAAAATAACACTATTGCTACCCCTCCTTCAGGAGATGTCGAATTTGACAAAGTCAGAGATTGGAACCGTAATGATTGGCGACTACAATGTTAACCGAGTCTCCAAGCTGGGTAAGACGCGCTGGATCCAGTTCGAAGCGTTTGGTGGTTTTACTGCCAAACGTATTCTACAGGAGGCTCTACAAGGTCAAGGAGTCCGTCGAGCTGGTAGTCCTCTTTTGTGGCATCAACGATATTTCTCAGAGCGCGTCGGGACAGTTGGACAGTTTTTGTAATTCGACCAAGAAGAAGAACCGATTTGTTAGACATTTGCCAATTTTCTATGTATGCGATGGTTTACTGGTTAGAAGGAAGCAGTTGAGAAATTTGAAGATGTGAGATCGAAAGATGAAAACCAATAATTTACAGTGAAGGTTAGTGAATTTGGCACTAACTCTGTGTAACACTTGTTGCTATTTACTTGGTGAAACATTCCACAACCTACAGAACATTGTAACTGCCATTGCAGAGCATAAGTTAACGGAACAAAGGAAGAAACAATAGAAGTTTTACAGGAATCTAAATATTATTGAATTTAAAAACTGGGTTCAGCCTGCATTTGAAAGCTTTTTGTAATTGCAATTTTTCTAATTTGTTTTGTAGAAATATCCAGCCCTTCTATGTAGATTTCTTGCACCGTTGAAATTTCGAATATTTGACTGACATACATTGCAGAGACTGATTTATGTAGTGAAAAGCTTGTGATGTTTACATAATGAAATTACACATGTTACATGTGCAAAACTCGAAAAACAGATGCGCATTTTTTACCTTCGCGTCGCTCTCAAACGTCTTCCGGAACAACATTGACTTTTGAAAATAGGGAGACAGTCCTTTGACGATAAGCATATACAGTTAGAACAATGCTTGATGTGCACGTACACGGTTCCGTTGAAGCTCCTGGCCCAGGTCTTGTGTTCAGTATTGATCTGTGACAGCTTCGATAGGGAAGAGCAAAGTAAAGTAGAGCAAATGAAGTATTAAAAGAGCAGAGAAGCTTTTTGAAGGCAGAGCGGTGCGAATGAAGTTTTAAATCCGAGTAGGCCTTAAATACTGATGCCCTAGTTAGAAACCGGTGTATGAGGTCACCAATATTCAAAGTAAAGCGCAGCCTGTCTCGATTAACTGCGCTCACTGCAACAAAACTCACAATGTTAACAGCATATTAACCACTTGATCTATTAACCTATGACATGCTATGTAGTGTCCACGAGAAAAAAACGAGATATGAGTGAGACATGCATGCGATCAAGGTGACATATCTCTGTTAATGAGACAATTGAGATATGGCAGGTGAGACGTGAATTACCGATTTGCCGGGGTTGTGCTCGCAAGCAAAGTGTGAATAAACAGTCCTACGCCTAATGCAGTGAGTCGGAGAGCAGACACGGTGTTTTCTAGTAGCTTTACCAACACGGAGTCGCTTTGGACAAGTAACTACTGGAGCGGCAGCTGACACACAACAAAAACAAAACTAAAGAGATCACGTCTTGCGTCGAATACGATGATGGCTGCTCTCACACCGAAATCGGTTGCCTGCAACAGCGTCACGACACGATAGTGCGGCCGTCTATAGCGTACCATAGTCTAACAGAAATGACGCTCCCGCTCCACTATAGACACGTTAGTAATACACGTTAATACAGTGTAAATGACAGAAACAAAGCAGAATCTGTTCAGTGCCCCCTTTTGGAGGTGAGACTCCGGCGAACCTTAAGGTATGTCTGTCATTCGTTCTCGATGGAATGGTTTCAGTTCTTTACCACTGGGGGGTCTTTACCCCGCAGATCTTCTCTTTCTACTCCTTTGTGGGCTGATATTTCTTCTGCGCCACCGCCTTTTGCACACACTTTATAATTGGGTACGCTGTTACGAGGTACAGCTCCCTCTCCTCCCTCTTCCCAGGCGATGCAGGAATCGATCATAGGTTGGAGTTGGACTGGGCGCTGGAGAAGAAACAACAGGTTGCGGTAGGGCTTGGCCCCGAGTGGAGCGCCGATTCGAGGAGTATAAGATGCAGGCGCTGGGGGTGCGCGTCGTTTGGAGAGAGTGCTGGGCGTACCCAAGAATGAAGAGTGAAAGACGTTCAAAAGTAAAGCAAGTCAAGCGCAATATATAAACGAGCTTTTCGCTGAGCTAAAGCCGAAAGTGAAGAGCAGTAACGGCTAGCTGCCTATTTACAGTAAAAGGCGTGGCCACCGAACACAAACGGCCAATCAGTAGAGAGGTTGGCGGCCTTCTCAGCGCTGACGGCGCCCAGTTGGTCACAGAAAAAGCGAACCCAAACACCAACGTCCGGGAAAGGAATGCCTTTCAATCAAAACTGAATAGGCGCGCATAAACAGCTAAGATAAGCCCTGCCATGACTAACAAACTGCGCAAAGAAGCATCGCGAGAAACTTGCAATTTTCTTGCTTCCGTTTTTCCTGAACAACAACTAAATCTACTACCCAACGAACTGTTGCACGTAGACCCCTATCCCTCTGAACAGAACAAAGAGAATCAAACGCCTCCCCCCAGCCCCAACCCTTCCTTCTTCAACCTGCTGTGCAACTCCACCCAATCGCCCAAGCGTATGAGAAAGAGTCACCCGAGTCGAAAAAGAAGGCCGTCAGATACACCACCCAAGACGTGTTGGGCAAACAGAGTCTCCCTCCACACGTTGCTGCAATTAGACCTATTTCTTTTACAATTTTTTCTTTTTTTATTTATTGCGCTCTGCTCGCCAGCTATGGTACGATACAGAAGTGACAACCAAAAAACAAGAATGTAGTACACTAGATCGAATACTATACTGTTATTTTACTATAGTATAGTAAAACAAAAATTAGTAATACTAGTGGTATTTTACTAGTAGTAAAATAATAGTAAAAAGTAAAATTAAGAGCCAATAGTAAAGTAAAAATAAAATTAAATTAACAAAGACCGTCAATAGTAAAATGAAAATTTTACTACTATTTTACTAGTTTTTGGCGAATTCCAGCTAAATTCTTGATCAATTTTGCAATAAAAGATGTGTGGGAGCACTTTTGTTAGTCGAATTTCACACATTTTGTCTCTAAAGTTCTTGAAAACCTCGTATCATAATCAAATTTAGCAACTATTTAGCACCAACATTAATTGTTTGTAAGATCTTGGCATTATTGATGCAAAATTGCCCCTAATGACTAGTAAAATCGTAGTAAAATAGTAGTAAAATTAGTAGAATTATTAGTAAAACAAAAATTAGTAAAATTGAAGCTGCCTGGTAGTAAAACAAAAATAAAAATTAAATTGAGGCGCTGAATTTG
Organism: Sabatieria punctata; assembly: GCA_030248155.1. NCBI lineage: Eukaryota > Metazoa > Nematoda > Chromadorea > Araeolaimida > Comesomatidae > Sabatieria > Sabatieria punctata. The sequence continues at coordinate 30,303 of JASANB010002600.1, forward strand.
TAGTAAATTTAGTAAATAGTAAAATAAAAATCCACTAGTAAAATAACAGTAGAATACTAGTTTTAAAGCTGAAACCAATATAGTATTTATGCATGCATAATGTACATAAAGTCGGTTCATACATGCTATACAGCTAGACGAGAAGGTACTGTTGTTTGTGTATACACATACACATTTACCATACACAAAAATACACATTGTTTTTCCAATGTGTATACACATGTACATACACATTGAAAATTCTGATAGACATTACCATACACAAACACTACTCGAAATGTGTATTTTTGTGTATGTGTATTTGATCAGGAAAAGTCGATAAAATTTCGAAATTGTACGAAATTTCGAAATTTCGTACAATTTCGATGTTTGTAAAAGTTAACGATTTCTAACTAACATGTATTTAAGTTTCGTGTAAGCTTGCTATATCGTTTACGCGCTTTTTTATCCATTGTGACTGATATAACTGTACATGGAGAGTTGCGACAGATTACGATTCGTATAATTCTGTGTAGGTGTAGGAAGTGCTAGGTGACCGACGGCTTCAAGACACCTTTAGGTATCAAGACACCTCATGGAAGGTACAAGATGTGTAACACTTTAATGTAAACACTTACCATTAACATTAAATGAACAGCTGCAAGGCTGCCTCGTAACCTTATCTCTCGTGCAGATCATGGCAAATACGTCTAACAGTTACAGAACGTCGCGGCGTGCAAGAAAATTATTATGTAAACATGTTATCCTTGTGTTAAATACACAGCAATTCGTATGGCTTCCCATAAGAACCAACTTACCCGCTAATTGTGTTCATAAATTTTGCGGTTGACACCTCACAACCCGAATTAGGCTTAATTGGCTTTGGTTCCATTCTATATTATCAATATAATTGCGAAACAAATAAAACAAATACATTACCAAACTGCAACTTCTTTCCAAACAAACGGGCATTCCGACACATCTGAGGTCCGCAAGCACTTGGATTCACCACTGACTATTTTGCCAATTTCATTAAGTACCGTAAACCAATGCTGTATGGTTGTAAGATGCTGGCTGGTTCACAATGGACTGATTTTCAGTCTTGATTGCCAAATATTGATGGCTGTCGCTCACGCTTACTGTCGCTGTCGATGTCGCTTGCTGCCCTCTTTGACGCTGTCCATGAAGGCCACACACGATGACTCTTGGGGGTCGGGCAAGGGAATCTCTGTGAGTCGCTGAAAGTGCACAAGCATCATTACAATTATTAGTGCCCTGGTAATCATTGTCGATTACGCCAGCAGACGATATGATTCCTTTCCTATGATTGAACTTTGATTGCGCCGTGTTTTGTAGAACGATTTGTAGTGATGAGTTTTATAATCGAGTTGTTGCGACTGTGCTTGAGCCACCCTTTTAGTGGCCATAACCGTCTAGTTTGAAACCTGTTTGTTACCGAGTACTGTACTATTAACAGCCTCTACTAACATAGGGGTGATAAATTATAGGGCCCTAGTGTCAGCTGTCCTCCTAGTTCTGTACGTGTTTTATTACTACCGCTGAAAAACTATTACAAAAACTATGTATTTGTTATAGCCCAGCTTCTTTATAGCATTCTCAGTATCTAGTTTACATAAAAGACTTACGCAGCAGCAATACTGTTACTACTATCAAACAGTATCACTATTATTCCATAACACAAGGGTATATTGCCTGCTGTTTAGTAGATGCAGAAACTTGTGACCACCACCTGTCAAATGCTACTGGTCACAATATTTTGAAAGTTTTGGTTGCGGAAATAAGAGTATAAGGTTCTTACGTTTACATAAATGGTTTACATATTGTAGCGCATACCTTTCACTAGACACCTTTCGTATGAACACCATTCGATAGCTTTTTCAAAACACACTCAACCTCCGCCTCTGACATGTCCAGATCATACATGGTTAGCGAGCTATTTTCGATTTGCGATCGATCTACACTTTGTACACCATATTTCTATGGCCTTGTAGATGTAGAATTTGTAATTAAATCCGTAGTCATGGATATTATTGATTATAGTCCGCGCAGCAAAAAAACAAGCGGCAGCCTATTAAGTCAACGGAGATTCTGTTTTTTCAGCTGAACATGTACGCCATACTTATCTTGTGGAGTCTGAGTCAACTCATTTATCAGTCATCTAGGTATTCATGCTCAGATTACAAACTGTGCACTGACTGCGTGCACAAAAGCAGTTGGTCTGGAAGACTCTGTCGATTGTGCCCTGGGGACCGTCAATGCCATGCAGATGGCGCGCTGTTCACAAACCCGTGCGTTTCCCCAACAACCAACACAAGCAATTGTCCAAACAAATTTGGCAGGCACCAGTCCTTCAACGGTCGGTTGGTTTTCTTGTATTGCAACAGTGATTTTTATGAAAAGCATTTCACGCGGTTTGGTCAGTCCCATAACTATGCACCAAGAAATATTAAATTTCCGCTGTACAACAACGATTTAACGTTAATAAGTACCTATTGCATCTTGGCAGTGTTCGAAAACTGCACTGAGCATCTTCAGTCGGGGACCGAACAGTGTCTTTGTTAAATTTCAGATGAATCGTTTCAGTTGAGAGAGGGCTGGCCTGCTAGACGACCTACACAGCCAGAAGCCCTTACACCACCTGTTGAGTCCCACTTCAACTATAATACCCCTTCAGAGAACCCCTTCCAGAAAGATGGCCCTCGGTATGAAACCCCTATCGAAGACACCCCTGTTGAAGACGCCTCAGTGTCAGGAACCATTGTGGACGTTTCTTCTGAAATGACGACCCATACGATGGAGCCTTTGCAAGACAAAGCTGCTCAGACTGAAAGCGATTGGCTGACCCTAATGGAATACGCATTGGCGAAACTACGATGCAAATGAAGACCGTTATTGACTTTAGGAGTGAACTAAACTTGATGCTTCGCTGCGCTCTGTTGTTTGGCTTGCTTGCTAGAGAACCTCCTTCAAAAAATAGAGGGGAGGAGGATTGTGAGAGTTTAAATGAGTTTACATAATTAACAGCCGATCTGCCGGCCCTGCACGTAGATTGGGACCGGTTCGAAGGTCTCCTTAACCCGTTTTATAGTAAAGTGTATGGTATGAGTTTATTTAAGACCGCCGCACAGTCGGCGAGACACTTCGCTACTTCTCTATGACAGAATAAAGGTTGCCTTATTACTACGTACAGACCTTCTACTCTATACCCCGAAACCAGCGGTCACAGCTATTTGCTTGCTCAACAAAAAGGAAACAACAGTCAACAACTAGCATGTGTCAGCGAGTATTGTGCTCACATTGCCAGCGAAGCATAGCAACAGCCGGCTGCTGCTGGTCAATACTGAAGTACAATGATTTTCGAGTACGGTAAGCAACAACAACAACAACAACAAGCTTTGCATGCACATAAACAAAACTTTTGCACTCAGAGTACCGCTGGATTTGTGGGTGTGGTGCGGCACTGTCCGAAGGCATGACACTGCCACAAAGAATCAATCCTTTTAAGGATAGAACTGCAAGTCATATTTTCTCAAATAATGAATCTATTTTTTTCTCTATTACAGCTGGGATTGAAGGAGTTCATCGAGACTAAGCACGGCGAAACATCACCAAAATTATGAAAGAAGAAAACTCTACCTATAACTTTTACTACTCAGTGTCGTGTGCTAGCTAGTTTTCGTACAAGAGAGAGCAACGACTAACCCTCACTCGTTAGAGTGCTTGCCGTATGGCTGTAACATTATCTAGCAGACCAAATTTAGATTTGGTAGTGCTTCAGCAGTATGGCTGTAACATTCCAGTGTCCAAATTTAAAATTGGTAGTGCCTCAACTGTATGGCTGTAACATTATCTAGCAGACCAAATTTAGATTTGGTAGTGCTTGAGCAGTATGGCTGTAACATTCCAGTGACCAAATTTAAAATTGGGAGTGCTTCAACTGTATGGCTGTAACATTATCTAGCAGACCAAATTTAGATTTGGTAGTGCTTCAGCAGTATGGCTGTAACATTCCAGTGACCAAATTTAAAATTGGGAGTGCTTCAACCGTATGGCTGTAACATTATCTAGCAGACCAAATTTAGATTTGGTAGTGCTTCAGCAGTATGGCTGTATGTTGAAGCACTACCAAATCTAAATTTGGTCACTGGAATGTTACAGCCATACTGCTCAAGCACTACCAAATCTAAATTTGGTCTGCTAGATAATGTCACAGCCATACTGCTGAAGCACTACCAAATCTAAATTTGGTCTCCTAGATAATGTCACAGCCATACTGCTGAAGCACTACCAAATCTAAATTTGGTCACTGGAATGTTACAGCCATACTGCTGAAGCACTACCAAATCTAAATTTGGTCTCCTAGATAATGTCACAGCCATACGGTTGAAGCACTACCAAATTTAGATTTGGTCACTGGAATGTTACAGCCATACGGTTGAAGCACTCCCAAATTTAAATCTGGTCACTAGAATGTCACAGCCATACTGCTGAAGCACTACCAAATCTAAATTTGGTCTCCTAGATAATGTCACAGCCATACTGCTGAAGCACTACCAAATCTAAATTTGGTCACTGGAATGTTACAGCCATACTGCTGAAGCACTACCAAATCTAAATTTGGTCTCCTAGATAATGTCACAGCCATACGGTTGAAGCACTACCAAATTTAGATTTGGTCACTGGAATGTTACAGCCATACTGTTGAAGCACTACAAAATCTAAATTTGGTCTCCTAGATAATGTTACAGCCATACGGTTGAAGCACTCCCAAATTTAAATTTGGTCACTGGAATGTTACAGCCATACTGTTGAAGCACTACCAAATCTAAATTTGGTCTCCTAGATAATGTTACAGCCATACGGTTGAAGCACTCCCAAATTTAAATTTGGTCACTGGAATGTTACAGCCATACGGTTGAAGCACTACCAAATTTAGATTTGGTCACTGGAATGTTACAGCCATACTGTTGAAGCACTACCAAATCTAAATTTGGTCTCCTAGATAATGTTACAGCCATACGGTTGAAGCACTCCCAAATTTAAATTTGGTCACTGGAATGTCACAGCCATACTGTTGAAGCACTACCAAATCTAAATTTGGTCTCCTAGATAATGTTACAGCCATACGGTTGAAGCACTCCCAAATTTAAATTTGGTCACTGGAATGTTGCAGCCATACGGTTGAAGCACTACCAAATTTAGATTTGGTCACTGGAATGTTACAGCCATACTGTTGAAGCACTACCAAATCTAAATTTGGTCTCCTAGATAATGTTACAGCCATACGGTTGAAGCACTCCCAAATTTAAATTTGGTCACTGGAATGTCACAGCCATACGGTTGAAGCACTCCCAAATTTAAATCTGGTCACTAGAATGTCACAGCCATACTGCTGAAGCACTACCAAATCTAAATTTGGTCTCCTAGATAATGTCACAGCCATACGGTTGAAGCACTCCCAAATTTAAATTTGGTCACTAGAATGTCACAGCCATACAGCTGAAGCACTACCAAATCTAAATTTGGTCTCCTAGATAATGTCACAGCCATACGGTTGAAGCACTACCAAATTTAGATTTGGTCACTGGAATGTTACAGCCATACTGTTGAAGCACTACCAAATCTAAATTTGGTCTCCTAGATAATGTTACAGCCATACGGTTGAAGCACTCCCAAATTTAAATTTGGTCACTGGAATGTTGCAGCCATACGGTTGAAGCACTACCAAATTTAGATTTGGTCACTGGAATGTTACAGCCATACTGTTGAAGCACTACCAAATCTAAATTTGGTCTCCTAGATAATGTTACAGCCATACGGTTGAAGCACTCCCAAATTTAAATTTGGTCACTGGAATGTCACAGCCATACGGTTGAAGCACTCCCAAATTTAAATCTGGTCACTAGAATGTCACAGCCATACAGCTGAAGCACTACCAAATCTAAATTTGGTCTCCTAGATAATGTTACAGCCATACGGTTGAAGCACTCCCAAATTTAAATTTGGTCACTGGAATGTCACAGCCATACGGTTGAAGCACTCCCAAATTTAAATTTGGTCACTAGAATGTCACAGCCATACAGCTGAAGCACTACCAAATCTAAATTTGGTCTCCTAGATAATGTCACAGCCATACGGTTGAAGCACTACCAAATTTAGATTTGGTCACTGGAATGTTACAGCCATACTGTTGAAGCACTACCAAATCTAAATTTGGTCTCCTAGATAATGTTACAGCCATACGGTTGAAGCACTCCCAAATTTAAATTTGGTCACTGGAATGTTACAGCCATACGGTTGAAGCACTACCAAATTTAGATTTGGTCACTGGAATGTTACAGCCATACTGTTGAAGCACTACCAAATCTAAATTTGGTCTCCTAGATAATGTTACAGCCATACGGTTGAAGCACTCCCAAATTTAAATTTGGTCACTGGAATGTCACAGCCATACGGTTGAAGCACTACCAAATTTAGATTTGGTCACTGGAATGTCACAGCCATACGGTTGAAGCACTACCAAATTTAAATTTGGTCACTGGAATGTCACAGCCATACGGTTGAAGCACTACCAAATTTAAATTTGGTCACTGGAATGTCACAGCCATATGGTTGAAGCACTACCAAATCTAAATTTGGTCACTGGAATGTTACAGCCATACGGTTGAAGCACTACCAAATCTAAATTTGGTCACTGGAATGTCACAGCCATACGGTTGAAGCACTCCCAAATTTAAATTTGGTCACTGGAATGTTACAGCCATACTGTTGAAGCACTACCAAATCTAAATTTGGTCTCCTAGATAATGTTACAGCCATACGGTTGAAGCACTCCCAAATTTAAATTTGGTCACTGGAATGTCACAGCCATACTGTTGAAGCACTACCAAATTTAAATTTGGTCTCCTAGATAATGTCACAGCCATACGGTTGAAGCACTCCCAAATTTAAATTTGGTCACTGGAATGTTACAGCCATACTGTTGAAGCACTACCAAATCTAAATTTGGTCTCCTAGATAATGTTACAGCCATACGGTTGAAGCACTCCCAAATTTAAATTTGGTCACTGGAATGTCACAGCCATACGGTTGAAGCACTACCAAATCTAAATTTGGTCTCCTAGATAATGTCACAGCCATACGGTTGAAGCACTCCCAAATTTAAATTTGGTCACTAGAATGTCACAGCCATACTGCTGAAGCACTACCAAATCTAAATTTGGTCTCCTAGATAATGTCACAGCCATACGGTTGAAGCACTCCCAAATTTAAATTTGGTCACTAGAATGTCACAGCCATACGGTTGAAGCACTACCAAATTTAGATTTGGTCACTGGAATGTTACAGCCATACTGTTGAAGCACTACCAAATCTAAATTTGGTCTCCTAGATAATGTTACAGCCATACGGTTGAAGCACTCCCAAATTTAAATTTGGTCACTGGAATGTTGCAGCCATACGGTTGAAGCACTACCAAATTTAGATTTGGTCACTGGAATGTTACAGCCATACTGTTGAAGCACTACCAAATCTAAATTTGGTCTCCTAGATAATGTTACAGCCATACGGTTGAAGCACTCCCAAATTTAAATTTGGTCACTGGAATGTTGCAGCCATACGGTTGAAGCACTACCAAATTTAGATTTGGTCACTGGAATGTTACAGCCATACTGTTGAAGCACTACCAAATCTAAATTTGGTCTCCTAGATAATGTTACAGCCATACGGTTGAAGCACTCCCAAATTTAAATTTGGTCACTGGAATGTCACAGCCATACGGTTGAAGCACTCCCAAATTTAAGAGCCGGTTTTTCTAGGAATCGACTTTTGCTCCTTAACCTCCGGACAAATCTCAACTTTATGTCTCCGATTTGGCTAAAATTTTGTATTTTGGTATAATTTAACCTAAAAAGATGTTTTATCACCTTCCCGGTCGTTTTTGTGAGACTCAATTTTTCGACCGAACCTCAGATCTCGGCTTATAACTCTGGAACGAGTGAACATATAAACTTGCGGATTACATATTTATAATCACATGAGCGTTCTCTTTCAAACGGTGCCCTACATGACCAAATTCGAGACAAAAATTTTTTTTCGAACCCCTTCTGGGCCAAATTTGACCCCCTCAAAGGTATTGACCCCCATTTTTTTTATTTCATAAAAATGTAGCGCTATCTATTTACTTTTGATAGCACAAAAAAAATCGAGAAAAAAATATACATCTAATTGAGTTTTTGGGCCTTGAAAGTTGTCAGGTCGAAAATTTGCCCAATAAAAGATTGCCTTGTAAAGAGCATATCTTTGTCAATTTTGAACCGAGTTCAGTGATTTTTTGCACACATATTGCACTGTGTCCCTGGCAGATACTGCACAAATCTGACCTTGCTGGCTCTTGCTTGGCGCCAGTTCTACGCTTCTTGGTCACATTTCAAGATACATTAGTTTACAAAGCAAATAGAATTTCCTGATAATCTACAGTATCTTCCTGATAATTCGACAGTTGCGACTTTGTTACTGTGTTTTTTGCCGTCTTTTCACTTGGTGCCTACTATGTACCTACAACTAGACATCTATCTGGCCTGTGTCAAGGTTCGGTAACGACAGAGACAGCATATTTGTGGTTTCGCTGTTTCGCTGACAGCATAGCATATGACTGTCCTGGGACAAGCTTAAGTTATAAATACAATCGTAAGAACAGTTGCAGTTTGTTGCTAAGTTGTACTTAAGAAAATTAACCTACATGAGTTCGCATGAGTACACTTTTTAGCTGTATTTCAGCCCAAATTAGCGATTTTTAACCCAAAAATTGCGATTTTTTTTTCGATTTTTGAGCGTTTTTAGTGCCCAACCCCCTCCCAAAATTTTGGCTCAGGCCCCCCCGGCCCGCGCCAGACCCCCCAGCCCCCTCCCCCTTCGGCTGATGACCTGTTATGTATGATCAAAACTGTATGTATTCATTGACACTCCTGGTCACTGGCCTGGGTACGAACAATAAACTTATAGTTGAATATGTAACTGCTGTACTGAGATCGATTGAAAGTGTTTTTGGCCACAAAAGTACAAGAGTAAGGCCGGTTTGCCTAAGTGATTTACCTCGCATGTAACCCTATTGGGTTATCACTGGCTTGCTCTGGTGTACATGTGCATTGTATAAAGTTGTTTCCAGCATGAAATGCTGCTATAATGCTGCCTTGAACATGATCACTAGCAACAAAGTCAGTGCATGGCTTTCCAGACAACTTGCATGCTTGCTGCATCACTTTAGCTAATTAAATCTGACTATTACTTGTTTTTAAACACTCTCATGGGTTCATGCTGTATGCAGCAGCAACAAACTTTAGCGTGGCTATTGCTCCTCTTTCTAAATACGAACTCATGTAGGTTAATTTTCTTAAGTACAACTTAGCAACAAACTGCAACTGTTCTTACGATTGTATTTATAACTTAAGCTTGTCCCAGGACAGTCATATGCTATGCTGTCAGCGAAACAGCGAAACCACAAATATGCTGTCTCTGTCGTTACCGAACCTTGACACAGGCCAGATAGATGTCTAGTTGTAGGTACATAGTAGGCACCAAGTGAAAAAGACGGCAAAAAACACAGTAACAAAGTCGCAACTGTCGAATTATCAGGAAGATACTGTAGATTATCAGGAAATTCTATTTGCTTTGTAAACTAATGTATCTTGAAATGTGACCAAGAAGCGTAGAACTGGCGCCAAGCAAGAGCCAGCAAGGTCAGATTTGTGCAGTATCTGCCAGGGACACAGTGCAATATGTGTGCAAAAAATCACTGAACTCGGTTCAAAATTGACAAAGATATGCTCTTTACAAGGCAATCTTTTATTGGGCAAATTTTCGACCTGACAACTTTCAAGGCCCAAAAACTCAATTAGATGTATATTTTTTTTCTCGATTTTTTTTGTGCTATCAAAAGTAAATAGATAGCGCTACATTTTTATGAAATAAAAAAATGGGGGTCAATACCTTTGAGGGGGTCAAATTTGGCCCAGAAGGGGTTCGAAAAAAAATTTTTGTCTCGAATTTGGTCATGTAGGGCACCGTTTGAAAGAGAACGCTCATGTGATTATAAATATGTAATCCGCAAGTTTATATGTTCACTCGTTCCAGAGTTATAAGCCGAGATCTGAGGTTCGGTCGAAAAATTGAGTCTCACAAAAACGACCGGGAAGGTGATAAAACATCTTTTTAGGTTAAATTATACCAAAATACAAAATTTTAGCCAAATCGGAGACATAAAGTTGAGATTTGTCCGGAGGTTAAGGAGCAAAAGTCGATTCCTAGAAAAACCGGCTCTTAAATTTGGGAGTGCTTCAACCGTATGGCTGTGACATTCCAGTGACCAAATTTAAATTTGGGAGTGCTTCAACCGTATGGCTGTAACATTATCTAGGAGACCAAATTTAGATTTGGTAGTGCTTCAACAGTATGGCTGTAACATTCCAGTGACCAAATCTAAATTTGGTAGTGCTTCAACCGTATGGCTGCAACATTCCAGTGACCAAATTTAAATTTGGGAGTGCTTCAACCGTATGGCTGTAACATTATCTAGGAGACCAAATTTAGATTTGGTAGTGCTTCAACAGTATGGCTGTAACATTCCAGTGACCAAATCTAAATTTGGTAGTGCTTCAACCGTATGGCTGTGACATTCTAGTGACCAAATTTAAATTTGGGAGTGCTTCAACCGTATGGCTGTGACATTATCTAGGAGACCAAATTTAGATTTGGTAGTGCTTCAGCAGTATGGCTGTGACATTCTAGTGACCAAATTTAAATTTGGGAGTGCTTCAACCGTATGGCTGTGACATTATCTAGGAGACCAAATTTAGATTTGGTAGTGCTTCAACCGTATGGCTGTGACATTCCAGTGACCAAATTTAAATTTGGGAGTGCTTCAACCGTATGGCTGTAACATTATCTAGGAGACCAAATTTAGATTTGGTAGTGCTTCAACAGTATGGCTGTAACATTCCAGTGACCAAATTTAAATTTGGGAGTGCTTCAACCGTATGGCTGTGACATTATCTAGGAGACCAAATTTAAATTTGGTAGTGCTTCAACAGTATGGCTGTGACATTCCAGTGACCAAATTTAAATTTGGGAGTGCTTCAACCGTATGGCTGTAACATTATCTAGGAGACCAAATTTAGATTTGGTAGTGCTTCAACAGTATGGCTGTAACATTCCAGTGACCAAATTTAAATTTGGGAGTGCTTCAACCGTATGGCTGTGACATTCCAGTGACCAAATTTAGATTTGGTAGTGCTTCAACCGTATGGCTGTAACATTCCAGTGACCAAATTTAGATTTGGTAGTGCTTCAACCATATGGCTGTGACATTCCAGTGACCAAATTTAAATTTGGTAGTGCTTCAACCGTATGGCTGTGACATTCCAGTGACCAAATTTAAATTTGGTAGTGCTTCAACCGTATGGCTGTGACATTCCAGTGACCAAATCTAAATTTGGTAGTGCTTCAACCGTATGGCTGTGACATTCCAGTGACCAAATTTAAATTTGGGAGTGCTTCAACCGTATGGCTGTAACATTATCTAGGAGACCAAATTTAGATTTGGTAGTGCTTCAACAGTATGGCTGTAACATTCCAGTGACCAAATCTAAATTTGGTAGTGCTTCAACCGTATGGCTGTAACATTCCAGTGACCAAATTTAAATTTGGGAGTGCTTCAACCGTATGGCTGTAACATTATCTAGGAGACCAAATTTAGATTTGGTAGTGCTTCAACAGTATGGCTGTAACATTCCAGTGACCAAATCTAAATTTGGTAGTGCTTCAACCGTATGGCTGTGACATTATCTAGGAGACCAAATTTAGATTTGGTAGTGCTTCAGCTGTATGGCTGTGACATTCTAGTGACCAAATTTAAATTTGGGAGTGCTTCAACCGTATGGCTGTGACATTCCAGTGACCAAATTTAAATTTGGGAGTGCTTCAACCGTATGGCTGTAACATTATCTAGGAGACCAAATTTAGATTTGGTAGTGCTTCAGCTGTATGGCTGTGACATTCTAGTGACCAGATTTAAATTTGGGAGTGCTTCAACCGTATGGCTGTGACATTCCAGTGACCAAATTTAAATTTGGGAGTGCTTCAACCGTATGGCTGTAACATTATCTAGGAGACCAAATTTAGATTTGGTAGTGCTTCAACAGTATGGCTGTAACATTCCAGTGACCAAATCTAAATTTGGTAGTGCTTCAACCGTATGGCTGCAACATTCCAGTGACCAAATTTAAATTTGGGAGTGCTTCAACCGTATGGCTGTAACAGATTTGTTCCAGAGACCATTCTTCCTACCGGACACGTGGTATTGAGCTCCCCTTTGAGCGCCAGTGCAGCAACTGACATGCAGTAAAGAAACACGATTTTGTTTGACATATGAAGATTCGGGAGTGGTAAAGCACTATGATCTAGGCAAAATTTAAAGTTATAGTAGTTGTGGTCCACACAACTTGTGGAAAGTCAAAAGTCCCATTTTCAAAAGGTGATATGTAAAGCTTTGATAGTAGGACCTCTGGCAGAGAGATGATTCTACTGCTATCAAATTTTTCCCTGATTCCCTGAATTTTTTAAAATTTCCTGACTTTTCCATGACTCCTGACTTTTCGAGTCCCGCATGAACTCTGTTTTATGACTATCGATATCAGTCAAGTGATATGGCAGCAGCCCTAAAATCTATGATAAAACTCTTTGGTTTCAGCTTTAATAAAAAGCAAAAAGCCGTCAATAAAGAAAACTAAGAAAATTCAATTGTTACTGTATACAGATGTTATTTTATTAAAAACGTCATTTTATATGGAATTGAACCCAAAAATCTCGGCTCTATCTCTTCAAAAAATTGAAGTTTCGGGGGGGGGGTAGCCAAATTATTACGTAATTAGGGGAGGGGGGTCAGAAAATTATTACGGGCGATTATCCGGGGGGAGGGGGGTCAGAAAATGGGCAAAAATACCATTACGTAATTTTTGCACGCTCCCTTAGGGCAATATAGGCTTTGTAGCCCGGACCACCAAGCCTGATTTTCAGGTCCACAGCTCACCGGGTGAAACCTGGAAATCCCAGTCAATGAGTGGATCAGTTTCCTAGCAGATTGGACAGTGTCAAAGTCCCTATGTATGGAAATTGTGAAACTGTTTGGCGTTCAATCATTGTTTATCTCCTCAAACAGTACGTTGAGGGCTCTTGTAGTGAGATGTGGATATTGATACATCTTCTGCTTGAACCTGATATGACTGAAGAGGTTGATCTATGTGATGCTGTTTTAGGTACAGGGATGCCAATAACTTGCAGTTAAAAACTATAATTTGTTCAAATTTTCGTCATTTCCTCACAGTTCAGACCAACGCAAAAAAGTCAATCAAATATAGCTAATAGTAGTAGATGTAGCTCCTATTTGTCTAGTCTTCGCGTCTGAGATTGTAGCAATTCACCATGCAAACAAAGCTTAGGAATACAAGCAGTGAAAATCGCAAATAAATGGAGAAAAACTGTTTTCTGTCGCAAGCCGATCGATAAATGAAAGAAAAACCGTATATTTTCTACACACATGCGTCGAGCTGCCTATTACAGAGGTTTTTACTCAGTAAACAACTCAGTAAATTACCGAGTACCGAGTTTACCGCATTTTTTTTCTAATTGAGTAATTCAAAATTGAAACTCGGTATTCAGTAAGTAAAATTAAGAAAAAATTTTACCGGTAAGTAAAAGTACTTACTTTAATTCAAAATAACTAAGTACCGAGTGACTTTTACTTAAGTAAATTTGCTGGGAGCAACACTGCTTGGTTGGTAGTATAAACAAAAAAATAGAGTTAGAGTTCTAAATGTTAATTTAAATGGTAGTTCTAAAGTCAACAGAAATCAGCCATTTTTTAAGAGTTGTAGGTATAAAATTTGCATTATCTAATGCAGTTTTTGCCGCCGATTCCGAAATTATTACGAAAATTGGTTAACTTTTAGAAATGTTTAATGGGGAGCGTATTATGGGCTCGGAAAGCCTGCTGTCTAAACGTAGACAAACTCGTTCCGGAACTAGGCTCACTAGGTGTAGATAAACTCGCTTGAACTGCGCTCGCGTCATATATAAATATCGCGTCAATACCACGTGTCCGGTAGGAAGAATGGTCTCTGGAACAAATCTGAACGTGAAAAATCCGTTGAACAGCGCGGTTGTGTTGGAAGCGACTGACAGAAGGTGCATGGATAAAGGAGAGTCAGGAGTGCCAGACCAATCCCAGTGTTTTAAGCTGAAACCGAAGTCCATCATGTGGCGGGGCGTTACTTGACCCGAGCACCCTCTCTACAAAGAAACCTGCGTCACCGAGGCCTATAAGAGGTTGGAGCTTTGGTAATCGTGTTAGTTTTCTAGAAAATGATAAACAATTTAAAGTTTAAAATTGTTAGATATTGCATCGCTAGGAATCGGTTGAGCGATCTCATTGATTGTTGGTTTTTCTCTGTTTTTCCTCATTGTCTGTTATGTGCATCACACCAACCGACCCCTCACTACAGTTGGCAAAATATTGAATTTCAGGAATACATAACATATACATATACATATATGTATACATAACATAACATATATATGTTTTCCGAAGTCGAATACATATACATAATATGTATATGTATTTTTCAAAAAATATGTACATAAAATACATATTTTTCCAAGGCCAGTTTTCAGTTGAAAAATGCTGCTAAAACAGTTGTTTGTGACTGAAACGAGAAAGGGTCTATTCCTTGTCGAGAAAGGGGTCTATTCTTGGACCTGAATTGCCATGAAATTGATTCAATATTTCAGTCAAATTTGCAGTAATTTCTACAGTTAAATTCTGTTAAAAATCCTCCATGTACAGTCAGTCATTTTGTGTAAGGGAGACCTGTGCAATAAACTTTGTTTTGAAACCGCAATACCCGATAATTGCGTTTAGGTCAACTAGCAAAAGAAAAGAGCATTTTCTTCTGCCATTTATGCATTGAATTTGAAAATCTAAACGTTCCCACATTAGAGCTCCTTTTTGATGCATCCGGCACATATTTGCATAATGCGCCGCCCCTTCTGCTTGCCTTGCTGTAACTGCAAGCGAGCGCACGGCAGCCCAAATCCATTCTAAAACTCTCTCTCGCTGCCTCCTGCCGTGCGACTCGTAGCAGTCAATTGTGCGTGATTAGTTGTATTGTTCGCCTCCCTCTATGTGGCGATAAATCGTTGCTACTTGATTACCCTATTGCCGCCTCATCCTTGGCGAGATCAAATAATAGCCGATATCAACTTTACAACTCACAAACCCACAAATTGATCAGTGGCGACGCAGATGTTGATTCGAGTCGACGTGGACCCATTTAGAATTCACTGCTTCCGCTGCCTGTTCGACTGCACCGACCGCCGACAAGCGCCGACATTGCCGGAAAGGACAGTAACTCTTTTTTGTCTGTAAAAAGAAAAAGACGAACACTGTTTTCTGACTTTATTGGTAGCGGTGGCTTTTCTGCAGTAACTGTAGCGGTAGAAGGCAGGTATTCAAGGGCAGACCCGTCGATTTTGTGTGTCAAACGACCGATTTGGCTTAAGTTTTGCATATGGCAGAAGCAAACAGAGTTCAGCTACCCCCACCCGACAAATATTGGTCGCATCCCGGCGAACAACCTTGTTTGGCTTGGCCATTGTGGGAGCGAATTTTTTCTGCTTTTTTGACGGCCGTTGATGCAGCTCGACCAGCAACTCGTAAATTGGCTGAGGGCGATAAGAAAGATTTTCTTCTTTCTTATCTAGGTCCTGCTGCTTTGTCGCAATTTGCAAGTCAAAAAGAATTCACCGATCCAACTGTCACATACAACGATTTTCTGAAAGCAGTTCGCAACCATTTTCACCGTCCAATCAATCCAGTGCGAGCGCATTTCGAATTTCTACAGCGCACTCAGCATTCCAGCGAGTCAGTGGCAGATTTTGTTCGGGAATTGCGGTTGCTCTTGCAAGAATGCACGTTTCCTCTGGACGAAAACGGCGTCATCACAGTAGCAGCTTTGAGTGACTACTTGCTGGCAATCCAGATTACAAAAGGGTTGAGCAGTAGGGAAACACAAGAGAAGATCCTAGCAGAAAAAACGGTCGATTTGACGCGATTTCTCGAGATTGCACAGGCAGACGAAACAGCGCGCCAAGATGCTGTCACGATTTCTTCTAATCCAGGGCAGATCAGCGCGGCTCAGTCTTGGAATCCTCGCAAGTACAAGAAGACTGCTCCAGAAAAGGGGACCGAAGCTTCAGCTGCGGAGAATTCCAGTGCAGGAGGAGAGAAGGGCCAGAGTGACACTCAGACCTGCTCAGCATGCGGTAGAAGTGGTCACCAGCCTAGAATGGAATCCTGTCCAGCTAGAGGACAGAAATGTCGATCTTGTGGAAAAATCGGGCACTACAGCAGAGTGTGCCGATCCAGCCAGAACAGGAACCGGATGATCAGACAACGTGGTGTCACACCCAGAAGAGGTGGACAGTCCAGCGTTCGCAGTCTGCATCATTCACTCCAGTGTGAGGTGTTTATCGAGTCAGACCGGGACAAACCAGAAAGTCCGCTGTCGATGTTGGTAGACACTGGTTCAGACGTTACTGGCATTACCGAGGCAGAGTGGGACAGACACTTCCAAGGCACAAGTGTAGAACCTGCTGCTGCACTCACCAATTTCGACAATTCGACACTCGCAGTGCATGGTCAGTTCAGAGCACAGTTAACCTGCCGAGGGCGAACCATACAGCTACTGGTGTATGTGTTCAAGCAGGATTGCAACAATACATTGGGCATGAATGCGTTGCGCGCCTTGGGCAATGTGTGTATCGACATTGACTCGAATACAACACAGATCTCTGCACCGAAGTGTGCTGCTGTCGCTCACACAGAAGAAACTGGACCACAGATGAGGTCGGAGCCTAATGATTCTGAGCAATCGTTAGCTTCCTGGAAGGCAGCGGGCTTGCTACCTACTGTTATTTTAATAGTGAAATTTTATTTTAATTTAATATTAATATAATAGAACCAGCCGATTTTAATTTTAATTTAATATTAATATAATAGTCCCCTGTTAGTTTTAATTTAGATTTAATATTAATACTATTAAGTAACAATTTTAATAGTATTTTAATAGCATTTTAATAGTAGATTCTAAAATGAACTTAAAAAGTTTTGGACACACTTTAGCGAATTGGTGAAACAACATTGTTGGCTTGAAATTGCTAGTGTAAGTTGAAAATTTATTCAGAGATCCAACTTACAAGCATTTTTCTATGTAAATTCACGACCATTCTTTTTAAATGACTTTGCCTGAAAATGGTTTTAAGCATACATGTAGCAGAGGAGTCTGGGGGGTCTGCCCACCACTCGAGTTAGGCCAGACCGCCCGGATGGGGACCCCTCCCTCGAGACGACTTTTCCGACCCCATTCCGATCTTTCTGGCAAGTAATTTTTTGAGCAAATTTTTGCGATTTTCTGCAATTTCAGACACAAAAATTGCCAAAATTGCCTGTAAAACAGCACTTTTTAGCTGTATTTCAACCCAAATTAGCGGTTCTTGACGAAAAATTGCGATTTTTTTACGATTTTTGAGCGTTTCTTAGTGCCCAACCCCCTCCCAAAATTTGGCTCAGACCCCGCGGCCGGCGCCAGACCCACCAACCCCGTCCCCCTTCCTCAGATGACCTGTTAAGATATTGGAAATTGCATTCGAACAGAACCTAGGCATTAAAATTTGAAAGAAAATATTGATGCATAGTTATAGAGACATTTTGACAGGAAAAGGTTGTTACATAGGTTATTGAGTAGATTAAGGCCCTTTTGTCATTCATGCCTATTACTGAGAAAAGTTCCACAGTTCCAAAGATTCGAGATTCAGAGGGCTGTCAGACACCTTCAATTTTTATCATTTTCTGAGGTAATATTCTGATTTAAATTCTAGTATTGTAGGTAACCCCTTCATTGTCAAACAAGGTTAAACTATTAAAATGCTATTAAAATACTATTAAAAATAAATTTTAATATTCAGCCCCTCTTTGTATTTTTAATTTAATTTAATATAATAGTAGGCCCTCTATTTTAATATTAATATAGATTTAATACTATTAAAATGGTACTATTATTAATAGTTTTATTTTAATATTAATATATTAAAATAACACTATTGCTACCCCTCCTTCAGGAGATGTCGAATTTGACAAAGTCAGAGATTGGAACCGTAATGATTGGCGACTACAATGTTAACCGAGTCTCCAAGCTGGGTAAGACGCGCTGGATCCAGTTCGAAGCGTTTGGTGGTTTTACTGCCAAACGTATTCTACAGGAGGCTCTACAAGGTCAAGGAGTCCGTCGAGCTGGTAGTCCTCTTTTGTGGCATCAACGATATTTCTCAGAGCGCGTCGGGACAGTTGGACAGTTTTTGTAATTCGACCAAGAAGAAGAACCGATTTGTTAGACATTTGCCAATTTTCTATGTATGCGATGGTTTACTGGTTAGAAGGAAGCAGTTGAGAAATTTGAAGATGTGAGATCGAAAGATGAAAACCAATAATTTACAGTGAAGGTTAGTGAATTTGGCACTAACTCTGTGTAACACTTGTTGCTATTTACTTGGTGAAACATTCCACAACCTACAGAACATTGTAACTGCCATTGCAGAGCATAAGTTAACGGAACAAAGGAAGAAACAATAGAAGTTTTACAGGAATCTAAATATTATTGAATTTAAAAACTGGGTTCAGCCTGCATTTGAAAGCTTTTTGTAATTGCAATTTTTCTAATTTGTTTTGTAGAAATATCCAGCCCTTCTATGTAGATTTCTTGCACCGTTGAAATTTCGAATATTTGACTGACATACATTGCAGAGACTGATTTATGTAGTGAAAAGCTTGTGATGTTTACATAATGAAATTACACATGTTACATGTGCAAAACTCGAAAAACAGATGCGCATTTTTTACCTTCGCGTCGCTCTCAAACGTCTTCCGGAACAACATTGACTTTTGAAAATAGGGAGACAGTCCTTTGACGATAAGCATATACAGTTAGAACAATGCTTGATGTGCACGTACACGGTTCCGTTGAAGCTCCTGGCCCAGGTCTTGTGTTCAGTATTGATCTGTGACAGCTTCGATAGGGAAGAGCAAAGTAAAGTAGAGCAAATGAAGTATTAAAAGAGCAGAGAAGCTTTTTGAAGGCAGAGCGGTGCGAATGAAGTTTTAAATCCGAGTAGGCCTTAAATACTGATGCCCTAGTTAGAAACCGGTGTATGAGGTCACCAATATTCAAAGTAAAGCGCAGCCTGTCTCGATTAACTGCGCTCACTGCAACAAAACTCACAATGTTAACAGCATATTAACCACTTGATCTATTAACCTATGACATGCTATGTAGTGTCCACGAGAAAAAAACGAGATATGAGTGAGACATGCATGCGATCAAGGTGACATATCTCTGTTAATGAGACAATTGAGATATGGCAGGTGAGACGTGAATTACCGATTTGCCGGGGTTGTGCTCGCAAGCAAAGTGTGAATAAACAGTCCTACGCCTAATGCAGTGAGTCGGAGAGCAGACACGGTGTTTTCTAGTAGCTTTACCAACACGGAGTCGCTTTGGACAAGTAACTACTGGAGCGGCAGCTGACACACAACAAAAACAAAACTAAAGAGATCACGTCTTGCGTCGAATACGATGATGGCTGCTCTCACACCGAAATCGGTTGCCTGCAACAGCGTCACGACACGATAGTGCGGCCGTCTATAGCGTACCATAGTCTAACAGAAATGACGCTCCCGCTCCACTATAGACACGTTAGTAATACACGTTAATACAGTGTAAATGACAGAAACAAAGCAGAATCTGTTCAGTGCCCCCTTTTGGAGGTGAGACTCCGGCGAACCTTAAGGTATGTCTGTCATTCGTTCTCGATGGAATGGTTTCAGTTCTTTACCACTGGGGGGTCTTTACCCCGCAGATCTTCTCTTTCTACTCCTTTGTGGGCTGATATTTCTTCTGCGCCACCGCCTTTTGCACACACTTTATAATTGGGTACGCTGTTACGAGGTACAGCTCCCTCTCCTCCCTCTTCCCAGGCGATGCAGGAATCGATCATAGGTTGGAGTTGGACTGGGCGCTGGAGAAGAAACAACAGGTTGCGGTAGGGCTTGGCCCCGAGTGGAGCGCCGATTCGAGGAGTATAAGATGCAGGCGCTGGGGGTGCGCGTCGTTTGGAGAGAGTGCTGGGCGTACCCAAGAATGAAGAGTGAAAGACGTTCAAAAGTAAAGCAAGTCAAGCGCAATATATAAACGAGCTTTTCGCTGAGCTAAAGCCGAAAGTGAAGAGCAGTAACGGCTAGCTGCCTATTTACAGTAAAAGGCGTGGCCACCGAACACAAACGGCCAATCAGTAGAGAGGTTGGCGGCCTTCTCAGCGCTGACGGCGCCCAGTTGGTCACAGAAAAAGCGAACCCAAACACCAACGTCCGGGAAAGGAATGCCTTTCAATCAAAACTGAATAGGCGCGCATAAACAGCTAAGATAAGCCCTGCCATGACTAACAAACTGCGCAAAGAAGCATCGCGAGAAACTTGCAATTTTCTTGCTTCCGTTTTTCCTGAACAACAACTAAATCTACTACCCAACGAACTGTTGCACGTAGACCCCTATCCCTCTGAACAGAACAAAGAGAATCAAACGCCTCCCCCCAGCCCCAACCCTTCCTTCTTCAACCTGCTGTGCAACTCCACCCAATCGCCCAAGCGTATGAGAAAGAGTCACCCGAGTCGAAAAAGAAGGCCGTCAGATACACCACCCAAGACGTGTTGGGCAAACAGAGTCTCCCTCCACACGTTGCTGCAATTAGACCTATTTCTTTTACAATTTTTTCTTTTTTTATTTATTGCGCTCTGCTCGCCAGCTATGGTACGATACAGAAGTGACAACCAAAAAACAAGAATGTAGTACACTAGATCGAATACTAGTTTTAAAGCTGAAACCAATATAGTATTTATGCATGCATAATGTACATAAAGTCGGTTCATACATGCTATACAGCTAGACGAGAAGGTACTGTTGTTTGTGTATACACATACACATTTACCATACACAAAAATACACATTGTTTTTCCAATGTGTATACACATGTACATACACATTGAAAATTCTGATAGACATTACCATACACAAACACTACTCGAAATGTGTATTTTTGTGTATGTGTATTTGATCAGGAAAAGTCGATAAAATTTCGAAATTGTACGAAATTTCGAAATTTCGTACAATTTCGATGTTTGTAAAAGTTAACGATTTCTAACTAACATGTATTTAAGTTTCGTGTAAGCTTGCTATATCGTTTACGCGCTTTTTCATCCATTCTGACTGGTATAAGTGTACATGGAGAGTTGCGACAGATTACGCTTCGTATAATTCTGTGTAGGTGTAAGAAGTGCTAGGTGACCGACGGCTTCAAGACATTTTTAACAAAATCGGAAGTACAAGATGTGTAACCCTTTAATGTAAACACTTACCATTAACATTAAATGAACAGCTGCAAGGCTGCCTCGTAACCTTATCTCTCGTGCAGATCATGGCAAATACGTCTAACAGTTACAGAACGTCGCGGCGTGCAAGAAAATTATTATGTAAACATGTTATCCTTGTGTTAAATACACAGCAATTCGTATGGCTTCCCATAAGAACCAACTTACCCGCTAATTGTGTTCATAAATTTTGCGGTTGACACCTCACAACCCGAATTAGGCTTAATTGGCTTTGGTTCCATTCTATATTATCAATATAATTGCGAAACAAATAAAACAAATACATTACCAAACTGCAACTTCTTTCCAAACAAACGGGCATTCCGACACATCTGAGGTCCGCAAGCACTTGGATTCACCACTGACTATTTTGCCAATTTCATTAAGTACCGTAAACCAATGCTGTATGGTTGTAAGATGCTGGCTGGTTCACAATGGACTGATTTTCAGTCTTGATTGCCAAATATTGATGGCTGTCGCTCACGCTTACTGTCGCTGTCGATGTCGCTTGCTGCCCTCTTTGACGCTGTCCATGAAGGCCACACACGATGACTCTTGGGGGTCGGGCAAGGGAATCTCTGTGAGTCGCTGAAAGTGCACAAGCATCATTACAATTATTAGTGCCCTGGTAATCATTGTCGATTACGCCAGCAGACGATATGATTCCTTTCCTATGATTGAACTTTGATTGCGCCGTGTTTTGTAGAACGATTTGTAGTGATGAGTTTTATAATCGAGTTGTTGCGACTGTGCTTGAGCCACCCTTTTAGTGGCCATAACCGTCTAGTTTGAAACCTGTTTGTTACCGAGTACTGTACTATTAACAGCCTCTACTAACATAGGGGTGATAAATTATAGGGCCCTAGTGTCAGCTGTCCTCCTAGTTCTGTACGTGTTTTATTACTACCGCTGAAAAACTATTACAAAAACTATGTATTTGTTATAGCCCAGCTTCTTTATAGCATTCTCAGTATCTAGTTTACATAAAAGACTTACGCAGCAGCAATACTGTTACTACTATCAAACAGTATCACTATTATTCCATAACACAAGGGTATATTGCCTGCTGTTTAGTAGATGCAGAAACTTGTGACCACCACCTGTCAAATGCTACTGGTCACAATATTTTGAAAGTTTTGGTTGCGGAAATAAGAGTATAAGGTTCTTACGTTTACATAAATGGTTTACATATTGTAGCGCATACCTTTCACTAGACACCTTTCGTATGAACACCATTCGATAGCTTTTTCAAAACACACTCAACCTCCGCCTCTGACATGTCCAGATCATACATGGTTAGCGAGCTATTTTCGATTTGCGATCGATCTACACTTTGTACACCATATTTCTATGGCCTTGTAGATGTAGAATTTGTAATTAAATCCGTAGTCATGGATA
Organism: Sabatieria punctata; assembly: GCA_030248155.1. Taxonomy (NCBI): domain Eukaryota; kingdom Metazoa; phylum Nematoda; class Chromadorea; order Araeolaimida; family Comesomatidae; genus Sabatieria; species Sabatieria punctata. The sequence continues at coordinate 53,287 of JASANB010002600.1, forward strand.
TTATTGATTATAGTCCGCGCAGCAAAAAAACAAGCGGCAGCCTATTAAGTCAACGGAGATTCTGTTTTTTCAGCTGAACATGTACGCCATACTTATCTTGTGGAGTCTGAGTCAACTCATTTATCAGTCATCTAGGTATTCATGCTCAGATTACAAACTGTGCACTGACTGCGTGCACAAAAGCAGTTGGTCTGGAAGACTCTGTCGATTGTGCCCTGGGGACCGTCAATGCCATGCAGATGGCGCGCTGTTCACAAACCCGTGCGTTTCCCCAACAACCAACACAAGCAATTGTCCAAACAAATTTGGCAGGCACCAGTCCTTCAACGGTCGGTTGGTTTTCTTGTATTGCAACAGTGATTTTTATGAAAAGCATTTCACGCGGTTTGGTCAGTCCCATAACTATGCACCAAGAAATATTAAATTTCCGCTGTACAACAACGATTTAACGTTAATAAGTACCTATTGCATCTTGGCAGTGTTCGAAAACTGCACTGAGCATCTTCAGTCGGGGACCGAACAGTGTCTTTGTTAAATTTCAGATGAATCGTTTCAGTTGAGAGAGGGCTGGCCTGCTAGACGACCTACACAGCCAGAAGCCCTTACACCACCTGTTGAGTCCCACTTCAACTATAATACCCCTTCAGAGAACCCCTTCCAGAAAGATGGCCCTCGGTATGAAACCCCTATCGAAGACACCCCTGTTGAAGACGCCTCAGTGTCAGGAACCATTGTGGACGTTTCTTCTGAAATGACGACCCATACGATGGAGCCTTTGCAAGACAAAGCTGCTCAGACTGAAAGCGATTGGCTGACCCTAATGGAATACGCATTGGCGAAACTACGATGCAAATGAAGACCGTTATTGACTTTAGGAGTGAACTAAACTTGATGCTTCGCTGCGCTCTGTTGTTTGGCTTGCTTGCTAGAGAACCTCCTTCAAAAAATAGAGGGGAGGAGGATTGTGAGAGTTTAAATGAGTTTACATAATTAACAGCCGATCTGCCGGCCCTGCACGTAGATTGGGACCGGTTCGAAGGTCTCCTTAACCCGTTTTATAGTAAAGTGTATGGTATGAGTTTATTTAAGACCGCCGCACAGTCGGCGAGACACTTCGCTACTTCTCTATGACAGAATAAAGGTTGCCTTATTACTACGTACAGACCTTCTACTCTATACCCCGAAACCAGCGGTCACAGCTATTTGCTTGCTCAACAAAAAGGAAACAACAGTCAACAACTAGCATGTGTCAGCGAGTATTGTGCTCACATTGCCAGCGAAGCATAGCAACAGCCGGCTGCTGCTGGTCAATACTGAAGTACAATGATTTTCGAGTACGGTAAGCAACAACAACAACAACAACAAGCTTTGCATGCACATAAACAAAACTTTTGCACTCAGAGTACCGCTGGATTTGTGGGTGTGGTGCGGCACTGTCCGAAGGCATGACACTGCCACAAAGAATCAATCCTTTTAAGGATAGAACTGCAAGTCATATTTTCTCAAATAATGAATCTATTTTTTTCTCTATTACAGCTGGGATTGAAGGAGTTCATCGAGACTAAGCACGGCGAAACATCACCAAAATTATGAAAGAAGAAAACTCTACCTATAACTTTTACTACTCAGTGTCGTGTGCTAGCTAGTTTTCGTACAAGAGAGAGCAACGACTAACCCTCACTCGTTAGAGTGCTTGCCGTATGGCTGTAACATTATCTAGCAGACCAAATTTAGATTTGGTAGTGCTTCAGCAGTATGGCTGTAACATTCCAGTGTCCAAATTTAAAATTGGTAGTGCCTCAACCGTATGGCTGTAACATTATCTAGCAGACCAAATTTAGATTTGGTAGTGCTTGAGCAGTATGGCTGTAACATTCCAGTGACCAAATTTAAAATTGGGAGTGCTTCAACTGTATGGCTGTAACATTATCTAGCAGACCAAATTTAGATTTGGTAGTGCTTCAGCAGTATGGCTGTAACATTCCAGTGACCAAATTTAAAATTGGGAGTGCTTCAACCGTATGGCTGTAACATTATCTAGCAGACCAAATTTAGATTTGGTAGTGCTTCAGCAGTATGGCTGTATGTTGAAGCACTACCAAATCTAAATTTGGTCACTGGAATGTTACAGCCATACTGCTCAAGCACTACCAAATCTAAATTTGGTCTGCTAGATAATGTCACAGCCATACTGCTGAAGCACTACCAAATCTAAATTTGGTCTCCTAGATAATGTCACAGCCATACTGCTGAAGCACTACCAAATCTAAATTTGGTCACTGGAATGTTACAGCCATACTGCTGAAGCACTACCAAATCTAAATTTGGTCTCATAGATAATGTCACAGCCATACGGTTGAAGCACTACCAAATTTAGATTTGGTCACTGGAATGTTACAGCCATACGGTTGAAGCACTCCCAAATTTAAATCTGGTCACTAGAATGTCACAGCCATACTGCTGAAGCACTACCAAATCTAAATTTGGTCTCCTAGATAATGTCACAGCCATACTGCTGAAGCACTACCAAATCTAAATTTGGTCACTGGAATGTTACAGCCATACTGCTGAAGCACTACCAAATCTAAATTTGGTCTCCTAGATAATGTCACAGCCATACGGTTGAAGCACTACCAAATTTAGATTTGGTCACTGGAATGTTACAGCCATACTGTTGAAGCACTACAAAATCTAAATTTGGTCTCCTAGATAATGTTACAGCCATACGGTTGAAGCACTCCCAAATTTAAATTTGGTCACTGGAATGTTACAGCCATACTGTTGAAGCACTACCAAATCTAAATTTGGTCTCCTAGATAATGTTACAGCCATACGGTTGAAGCACTCCCAAATTTAAATTTGGTCACTGGAATGTTACAGCCATACGGTTGAAGCACTACCAAATTTAGATTTGGTCACTGGAATGTTACAGCCATACTGTTGAAGCACTACCAAATCTAAATTTGGTCTCCTAGATAATGTTACAGCCATACGGTTGAAGCACTCCCAAATTTAAATTTGGTCACTGGAATGTCACAGCCATACTGTTGAAGCACTACCAAATCTAAATTTGGTCTCCTAGATAATGTTACAGCCATACGGTTGAAGCACTCCCAAATTTAAATTTGGTCACTGGAATGTTGCAGCCATACGGTTGAAGCACTACCAAATTTAGATTTGGTCACTGGAATGTTACAGCCATACTGTTGAAGCACTACCAAATCTAAATTTGGTCTCCTAGATAATGTTACAGCCATACGGTTGAAGCACTCCCAAATTTAAATTTGGTCACTGGAATGTCACAGCCATACGGTTGAAGCACTCCCAAATTTAAATCTGGTCACTAGAATGTCACAGCCATACTGCTGAAGCACTACCAAATCTAAATTTGGTCTCCTAGATAATGTCACAGCCATACGGTTGAAGCACTCCCAAATTTAAATTTGGTCACTAGAATGTCACAGCCATACAGCTGAAGCACTACCAAATCTAAATTTGGTCTCCTAGATAATGTCACAGCCATACGGTTGAAGCACTACCAAATTTAGATTTGGTCACTGGAATGTTACAGCCATACTGTTGAAGCACTACCAAATCTAAATTTGGTCTCCTAGATAATGTTACAGCCATACGGTTGAAGCACTCCCAAATTTAAATTTGGTCACTGGAATGTTGCAGCCATACGGTTGAAGCACTACCAAATTTAGATTTGGTCACTGGAATGTTACAGCCATACTGTTGAAGCACTACCAAATCTAAATTTGGTCTCCTAGATAATGTTACAGCCATACGGTTGAAGCACTCCCAAATTTAAATTTGGTCACTGGAATGTCACAGCCATACGGTTGAAGCACTCCCAAATTTAAATCTGGTCACTAGAATGTCACAGCCATACAGCTGAAGCACTACCAAATCTAAATTTGGTCTCCTAGATAATGTTACAGCCATACGGTTGAAGCACTCCCAAATTTAAATTTGGTCACTGGAATGTCACAGCCATACGGTTGAAGCACTCCCAAATTTAAATTTGGTCACTAGAATGTCACAGCCATACAGCTGAAGCACTACCAAATCTAAATTTGGTCTCCTAGATAATGTCACAGCCATACGGTTGAAGCACTACCAAATTTAGATTTGGTCACTGGAATGTTACAGCCATACTGTTGAAGCACTACCAAATCTAAATTTGGTCTCCTAGATAATGTTACAGCCATACGGTTGAAGCACTCCCAAATTTAAATTTGGTCACTGGAATGTTACAGCCATACGGTTGAAGCACTACCAAATTTAGATTTGGTCACTGGAATGTTACAGCCATACTGTTGAAGCACTACCAAATCTAAATTTGGTCTCCTAGATAATGTTACAGCCATACGGTTGAAGCACTCCCAAATTTAAATTTGGTCACTGGAATGTCACAGCCATACGGTTGAAGCACTACCAAATTTAGATTTGGTCACTGGAATGTCACAGCCATACGGTTGAAGCACTACCAAATTTAAATTTGGTCACTGGAATGTCACAGCCATACGGTTGAAGCACTACCAAATTTAAATTTGGTCACTGGAATGTCACAGCCATATGGTTGAAGCACTACCAAATCTAAATTTGGTCACTGGAATGTTACAGCCATACGGTTGAAGCACTACCAAATCTAAATTTGGTCACTGGAATGTCACAGCCATACGGTTGAAGCACTCCCAAATTTAAATTTGGTCACTGGAATGTTACAGCCATACTGTTGAAGCACTACCAAATCTAAATTTGGTCTCCTAGATAATGTTACAGCCATACGGTTGAAGCACTCCCAAATTTAAATTTGGTCACTGGAATGTCACAGCCATACTGTTGAAGCACTACCAAATTTAAATTTGGTCTCCTAGATAATGTCACAGCCATACGGTTGAAGCACTCCCAAATTTAAATTTGGTCACTGGAATGTTACAGCCATACTGTTGAAGCACTACCAAATCTAAATTTGGTCTCCTAGATAATGTTACAGCCATACGGTTGAAGCACTCCCAAATTTAAATTTGGTCACTGGAATGTCACAGCCATACGGTTGAAGCACTACCAAATCTAAATTTGGTCTCCTAGATAATGTCACAGCCATACGGTTGAAGCACTCCCAAATTTAAATTTGGTCACTAGAATGTCACAGCCATACTGCTGAAGCACTACCAAATCTAAATTTGGTCTCCTAGATAATGTCACAGCCATACGGTTGAAGCACTCCCAAATTTAAATTTGGTCACTAGAATGTCACAGCCATACGGTTGAAGCACTACCAAATTTAGATTTGGTCACTGGAATGTTACAGCCATACTGTTGAAGCACTACCAAATCTAAATTTGGTCTCCTAGATAATGTTACAGCCATACGGTTGAAGCACTCCCAAATTTAAATTTGGTCACTGGAATGTTGCAGCCATACGGTTGAAGCACTACCAAATTTAGATTTGGTCACTGGAATGTTACAGCCATACTGTTGAAGCACTACCAAATCTAAATTTGGTCTCCTAGATAATGTTACAGCCATACGGTTGAAGCACTCCCAAATTTAAATTTGGTCACTGGAATGTCACAGCCATACGGTTGAAGCACTCCCAAATTTAAATTTGGTCTCGTAGATAATGTTACAGCCATACGGTTGAAGCACTCCCAAATTTAAATTTGGTCGCTAGAATGTCACAGCCATACAGCTGAAGCACTACCAAATCTAAATTTGGTCTCGTAGATAATGTTACAGCCATACGGTTGAAGCACTCCCAAATTTAAATTTGGTCACTGGAATGTCACAGCCATACGGTTGAAGCACTCCCAAATTTAAATTTGGTCGCTAGAATGTCACAGCCATACAGCTGAAGCACTACCAAATCTAAATTTGGTCTCCTAGATAATGTCACAGCCATACGGTTGAAGCACTACCAAATTTAGATTTGGTCACTGGAATGTTACAGCCATACTGTTGAAGCACTACCAAATCTAAATTTGGTCTCCTAGATAATGTTACAGCCATACGGTTGAAGCACTCCCAAATTTAAATTTGGTCACTGGAATGTTACAGCCATACGGTTGAAGCACTACCAAATTTAGATTTGGTCACTGGAATGTTACAGCCATACTGTTGAAGCACTACCAAATCTAAATTTGGTCTCCTAGATAATGTTACAGCCATACGGTTGAAGCACTCCCAAATTTAAATTTGGTCACTGGAATGTCACAGCCATACGGTTGAAGCACTACCAAATCTAAATTTGGTCACTGGAATGTTACAGCCATACGGTTGAAGCACTACCAAATTTAAATTTGGTCACTGGAATGTCACAGCCATACGGTTGAAGCACTCCCAAATTTAAATTTGGTCACTGGAATGTCACAGCCATACGGTTGAAGCACTACCAAATCTAAATTTGGTCACTGGAATGTTACAGCCATACGGTTGAAGCACTACCAAATCTAAATTTGGTCACTGGAATGTCACAGCCATACGGTTGAAGCACTCCCAAATTTAAATTTGGTCACTGGAATGTTACAGCCATACTGTTGAAGCACTACCAAATCTAAATTTGGTCTCCTAGATAATGTTACAGCCATACGGTTGAAGCACTCCCAAATTTAAATTTGGTCACTGGAATGTCACAGCCATACGGTTGAAGCACTACCAAATTTAGATTTGGTCACTGGAATGTTACAGCCATACTGCTGAAGCACTACCAAATCTAAATTTGGTCTCCTAGATAATGTCACAGCCATACGGTTGAAGCACTACCAAATCTAAATTTGGTCTCCTAGATAATGTTACAGCCATACGGTTGAAGCACTCCCAAATTTAAATTTGGTCTCCTAGATAATGTCACAGCCATACGGTTGAAGCACTACCAAATTTAGATTTGGTCACTGGAATGTTACAGCCATACTGTTGAAGCACTACCAAATCTAAATTTGGTCTCCTAGATAATGTTACAGCCATACGGTTGAAGCACTCCCAAATTTAAATTTGGTCACTGGAATGTTACAGCCATACTGTTGAAGCACTACCAAGTCTAAATTTGGTCTCCTAGATAATGTTACAGCCATACGGTTGAAGCACTACCAAATTTAAATTTGGTCACTGAAATGTTACAGCCATACGGTTGAAGCACTACCAAATTTAAATTTGGTCACTGGAATGTTACAGCCATACTGTTGAAGCACTACCAAATCTAAATTTGGTCACTGGAATGTTACAGCCATACTGTTGAAGCACTCCCAAATTTAAATTTGGTCACTGGAATGTCACAGCCATACGGTTGAAGCACTACCAAATCTAAATTTGGTCACTGGAATGTCACAGCCATACGGTTGAAGCACTCCCAAATTTAAATTTGGTCACTGGAATGTTACAGCCATACTGTTGAAGCACTACCAAATCTAAATTTGGTCTCCTAGATAATGTTACAGCCATACGGTTGAAGCACTCCCAAATTTAAATTTGGTCACTGGAATGTCACAGCCATACGGTTGAAGCACTACCAAATTTAGATTTGGTCACTGGAATGTTACAGCCATACTGCTGAAGCACTACCAAATCTAAATTTGGTCTCCTAGATAATGTCACAGCCATACGGTTGAAGCACTCCCAAATTTAAATTTGGTCGCTAGAATGTCACAGCCATACAGCTGAAGCACTACCAAATCTAAATTTGGTCTCCTAGATAATGTCACAGCCATACGGTTGAAGCACTACCAAATTTAGATTTGGTCACTGGAATGTTACAGCCATACTGTTGAAGCACTACCAAATCTAAATTTGGTCTCCTAGATAATGTTACAGCCATACGGTTGAAGCACTCCCAAATTTAAATTTGGTCACTGGAATGTTACAGCCATACGGTTGAAGCACTACCAAATTTAGATTTGGTCACTGGAATGTTACAGCCATACTGTTGAAGCACTACCAAATCTAAATTTGGTCTCCTAGATAATGTTACAGCCATACGGTTGAAGCACTCCCAAATTTAAATTTGGTCACTGGAATGTCACAGCCATACGGTTGAAGCACTACCAAATCTAAATTTGGTCACTGGAATGTTACAGCCATACGGTTGAAGCACTACCAAATTTAAATTTGGTCACTGGAATGTCACAGCCATACGGTTGAAGCACTCCCAAATTTAAATTTGGTCACTGGAATGTCACAGCCATACGGTTGAAGCACTACCAAATCTAAATTTGGTCACTGGAATGTTACAGCCATACGGTTGAAGCACTACCAAATCTAAATTTGGTCACTGGAATGTCACAGCCATACGGTTGAAGCACTCCCAAATTTAAATTTGGTCACTGGAATGTTACAGCCATACTGTTGAAGCACTACCAAATCTAAATTTGGTCTCCTAGATAATGTTACAGCCATACGGTTGAAGCACTCCCAAATTTAAATTTGGTCACTGGAATGTCACAGCCATACGGTTGAAGCACTACCAAATTTAGATTTGGTCACTGGAATGTTACAGCCATACTGCTGAAGCACTACCAAATCTAAATTTGGTCTCCTAGATAATGTCACAGCCATACGGTTGAAGCACTACCAAATCTAAATTTGGTCTCCTAGATAATGTTACAGCCATACGGTTGAAGCACTCCCAAATTTAAATTTGGTCTCCTAGATAATGTCACAGCCATACGGTTGAAGCACTACCAAATTTAGATTTGGTCACTGGAATGTTACAGCCATACTGTTGAAGCACTACCAAATCTAAATTTGGTCTCCTAGATAATGTTACAGCCATACGGTTGAAGCACTCCCAAATTTAAATTTGGTCACTGGAATGTTACAGCCATACTGTTGAAGCACTACCAAGTCTAAATTTGGTCTCCTAGATAATGTTACAGCCATACGGTTGAAGCACTACCAAATTTAAATTTGGTCACTGAAATGTTACAGCCATACGGTTGAAGCACTACCAAATTTAAATTTGGTCACTGGAATGTTACAGCCATACTGTTGAAGCACTACCAAATCTAAATTTGGTCTCCTAGATAATGTTACAGCCATACGGTTGAAGCACTACCAAATTTAAATTTGGTCACTGAAATGTTACAGCCATACGGTTGAAGCACTACCAAATTTAAATTTGGTCACTGGAATGTTACAGCCATACTGTTGAAGCACTACCAAATCTAAATTTGGTCACTGGAATGTTACAGCCATACTGTTGAAGCACTCCCAAATTTAAATTTGGTCACTGGAATGTCACAGCCATACGGTTGAAGCACTACCAAATCTAAATTTGGTCACTGGAATGTCACAGCCATACGGTTGAAGCACTCCCAAATTTAAATTTGGTCACTGGAATGTTACAGCCATACTGTTGAAGCACTACCAAATCTAAATTTGGTCTCCTAGATAATGTTACAGCCATACGGTTGAAGCACTCCCAAATTTAAATTTGGTCACTGGAATGTCACAGCCATACGGTTGAAGCACTACCAAATTTAGATTTGGTCACTGGAATGTTACAGCCATACTGCTGAAGCACTACCAAATCTAAATTTGGTCTCCTAGATAATGTCACAGCCATACGGTTGAAGCACTACCAAATCTAAATTTGGTCTCCTAGATAATGTTACAGCCATACGGTTGAAGCACTCCCAAATTTAAATTTGGTCTCCTAGATAATGTCACAGCCATACGGTTGAAGCACTACCAAATTTAGATTTGGTCACTGGAATGTTACAGCCATACTGTTGAAGCACTACCAAATCTAAATTTGGTCTCCTAGATAATGTTACAGCCATACGGTTGAAGCACTCCCAAATTTAAATTTGGTCACTGGAATGTTACAGCCATACTGTTGAAGCACTACCAAATCTAAATTTGGTCTCCTAGATAATGTTACAGCCATACGGTTGAAGCACTACCAAATTTAAATTTGGTCACTGAAATGTTACAGCCATACGGTTGAAGCACTACCAAATTTAAATTTGGTCACTGGAATGTTACAGCCATACTGTTGAAGCACTACCAAATCTAAATTTGGTCTCCTAGATAATGTTACAGCCATACGGTTGAAGCACTACCAAATTTAAATTTGGTCACTGAAATGTTACAGCCATACGGTTGAAGCACTACCAAATTTAAATTTGGTCACTGGAATGTTACAGCCATACTGTTGAAGCACTACCAAATCTAAATTTGGTCACTGGAATGTCACAGCCATACGGTTGAAGCACTCCCAAATTTAAATCTGGTCACTAGAATGTCACAGCCATACTGCTGAAGCACTACCAAATCTAAATTTGGTCTCCTAGATAATGTCACAGCCATACGGTTGAAGCACTCCCAAATTTAAATTTGGTCACTAGAATGTCACAGCCATACAGCTGAAGCACTACCAAATCTAAATTTGGTCTCCTAGATAATGTTACAGCCATACGGTTGAAGCACTACCAAATTTAGATTTGGTCACTGGAATGTTACAGCCATACTGTTGAAGCACTACCAAATCTAAATTTGGTCTCCTAGATAATGTTACAGCCATACGGTTGAAGCACTCCCAAATTTAAATTTGGTCACTGGAATGTTACAGCCATACTGTTGAAGCACTACCAAATCTAAATTTGGTCTCCTAGATAATGTTACAGCCATACGGTTGAAGCACTCCCAAATTTAAATTTGGTCACTGGAATGTTACAGCCATACTGTTGAAGCACTACCAAATCTAAATTTGGTCTCCTAGATAATGTTACAGCCATACGGTTGAAGCACTACCAAATTTAAATTTGGTCACTGGAATGTTACAGCCATACTGTTGAAGCACTACCAAATCTAAATTTGGTCTCCTAGATAATGTTACAGCCATACGGTTGAAGCACTACCAAATTTAAATTTGGTCACTGGAATGTTACAGCCATACTGTTGAAGCACTACCAAATCTAAATTTGGTCTCCTAGATAATGTTACAGCCATACGGTTGAAGCACTACCAAATTTAAATTTGGTCACTGAAATGTTACAGCCATACGGTTGAAGCACTACCAAATTTTTCGTTTTTCGATGTTTTTCGATCCGTTCGAAGATAGCGGTCGGCTCTATCGCTGCTCCGATCGTCACCGGACCGGTTATACTACCACCACCGACCGAGGACACCAAGGACTCTGCGCGCGCGACTCTACGGTGTGGTAGCACCGACCCGACCGCGATGGATATTTCTTCCTAGGTTCGCCACTGGTATTATTCGCTCTTCTTCTTAACCTTTCCCTGATTATGTATGTATCGGTACGGAAACCTTCCACCGTCACCGCCGTCCGCGCGATGCGTACTGCGCGCCGAAAATATAATAATCGGTGTTCTTTGTTAGCAACAAAATTATAGTCCACCGCCGCCGAAGGGCTATGATTAATGTGTTTTGCTAAAATCGATGATGGGTCTATAATGCGTTTTTATCAAAAATCTGGGTCGTAATAATTATAGTCCGCCGCGGAAGGGTTGTGATTAATGCGTTTTGCTAAAATCGATGATGGGTCTATAACGTGTTTTTCATAAAAAATCTGGGTCGTCGTAATACTTTTCACTTGATTGTTAAGAGTCTAGCAGTAGGATGGGTCGCCTTTTAAAACTGTACAACCAGTAGCGCGGTTGCCTCACCCCCTTTTTTCTAACCGAAATGAAATAGAGTTTTTTACTCTTTGTAGCGCTTTGCTTTTGACCATTGCTTTAGAATTTGTGTGATAAACCAACAGCTTTGCTAGACCAACACCTCCTCTATATACTTTTAAAGTTTGGAACCCTAGGCCTAATGTTTTGAGAAAAATGAAGCTTTCTGTGAACGTTCAAAAATCGAGCTCCAGCGTTTTCACACTTTCCTAGCTCAGTAGTAGTAGTGGGTGAATCCTAGAAATATTTTGGTTTTAAATCTTGTCTGTGTGTATTGGTGAGTATCTCGGCTCCCATGCACGCAGCGCATGACACATAGCAGGTTCGGGTCCGCCTCGACCCATTCTATATTGCACCGCGTATGACGCATCTGGGTTATTGCTGGATTGTTTCTGGTGTACATGTGCATTGTATAAGTTATTTATTTATTTTCCTTGTATAGGATGTCCTGGCGTAAGATGTCACGCAGTAACGCCGCACCCGCGGTCAGCAACAAGATCGATTTGTTGGAGCTGTCGGGGGAGAGAGGTACAGTATTCATTTGCATTACGTAGGTGGAATCACTAAAAATCCGGACATTTTTAGAAATTGATGTTTTACAAGCAATTCTAACAGTTTTAGTGGCTGAAATTTAGTACATACATGAATTGCGTTTTTATGCGAATTTAGTACATACATGAATTGCGCATATAATGCGTTTTTCATCAAAAACCTGGGTCATAATAATTATAGTCCGCCGCTGAAGGGCTGTGATTAGTGTTTTGCTAAAATCGACGATGGGTCTATAATGCGTTTTCATCAAAAACCTGGGTCGTTGTAATACTTTTCACTTTATTGTTAAGAGTCTAGTAGTAGGACGGCTCGGCTTTTAAAACTGTACAACCAGTAGCGCGGTTGCCCCACCCCCTTTTTTTCTAACCGAAATGAAATAGAGTTTTTTACTCTTTGTAGCGCTTTGCTTTTGACCATTGCTTCGGAATTTGTGTGATAAACCAAGAGCTTTGGTAGACCAACACCTCCTCTATATACTTTTAAAGTTTGGAACCCTAGGCCTAATGTTTTGAGAAAAATGAAGCTTTCTGTGAACGTCCAAAAATTGAGCTCCGGCGTTTGGTTTTAAATTCGAGTTTGGTTTTAAATCTTCTCTGCGTGTATTGGTGAGTATCTCGGCTCCCATGCACTCGGTGCGTGACACATAGCGGGTTCGAGTCCGCGTCGACCCATTCTGATTGCGTCGCATGTGGCCCATCTGGGTTATTGCTGGATTGTTTCTGGTGTACATGTGCGCTGTATAAAGTTATTTATTTATTTTCCTTGTATAGGACTTAGCGTCATATATATCCTTGTATAGGAAATATGTCATGGCGGAAGATGGTGCGTGCTACCAACAATAAACCGGATTTGGTAGCTATGTTCGAGCTGTCAGGACAGAAAGGTACAGTATTCATTTGCACTACGTAGAGTCACTAAAAATCCGGACTTTTTAGAAATTGTTGTTTTACAGGCAATTCTAACAGACCTATGACCAGGACCGTATGACATCATCTACTTCTTCCCTTCATACGAAACCACTATGTAAGTGCTGATCTTGGCGAAGAATAAAAAGAAAGAACCTGTGACGTTGGTCCTGAAGCGAATTATTTGTTTCGATGCTGGTGATATGGAGCAAGATCAAGAGATCAGTAAAAGTGAGGCAACCTGATAGCGGGTGCAACAAGACCGATGACCATGTGTTAGCTTCTCATGCCATTTTGTGCAGTCGAAGTTAGTTTTCGTTATATTGAGGGCGGAGTATCGATCGATTTTTCAAAAATTGAACGCTTTTTTCCCAGTGTTCTGTGTTATTTGTATAAGTGCAATAATCGAGAAATAAACCAATCCGGTCGATGCAATAGAAGACTTTGTAAAACATAAGATTGTTGGGACCGGCCTTCCTTCGTAACACAAAATTGATTGTTCTTTGGCTTGCGCTTCCAGTTGTTCTTGTTCAATAAATCCAAGCTCTGAGAGAAGCGTTATGGCCGCTACCAGCTATTCCAGTCAGTGGGAGAACCTCTTGGTCAATGATGCCCTAAGTGAAAACTTTGGCCACAAGAGATTTGTGGACACTCACTGCCATATTGAAACGATTTTTGAAGGAACAAAATGCACCACATCGCTGTCCGACCCAGAGTTGGCTTCTGGTCTCCATCCTATGGAGGCTGCATTCCAGACTACTGCAAGCCAAACGAGATTATGCAGCGAGTGCCTAATGGATGGCGTGAAATTAAGAGGGTATGAATCTTGTTTTACCAACAGCACACATAGGAGGTGACCTGCCGAAAGATCAAAGTTGGTTGCGGTCTAACCCTAAAGTGGTTCCATTACTAAAAATGGCATAACTAGATAAAATCGCAATTTCTGGTTCTAACACAACTAATCAAAATAGCAAACCTAAAGTTGAATTGACCGAAAAGTAATTTTCCTGAAAAATGGGTGAGGTCTATGGATACCTGGCCCTTCCAGTGGCAGGCAGACGCCCTGTTGATAACAGTATAAATATATTGTTTGCCTAAGCATACTGTGTATGGTTTGAGTTTGTAGGAGCCGGAAGTCAAAGACGTGGCGTTTGGGTTGCATCCGCACTCTGCATTGACAAAGCCCTCACACTGATAGGGCCCTCTGCCTTTAATAGGGTCTACTCTCAGAAGGATAAATGGATTGAAGATCTCATCTGTGTAAAGAAAGTCCTAGCCTCTGACTACGGTAGCTCGGAATGCACTCTAGTCAAAGGTTGCAGACATGTTTTGGTATGCTATCTGAACGGCATCTCTCCAGTCTCCGGTGCCGGTGCCGGAATGCCTACAAAGCGTGCTAGCCATAACGTCTCAAGGCCCACGCGGCCAAAGGTCTACGCTTATATAAACGCCCCGGCGCCAACAGCTAAGTTAGTCTGCCGTCAGTCTGCCAGTGGTCGCCACTCTCAGTAAAGCTTCCAAGAAACCACTGTTGCTTTACAATTGGTGACCACGACGAATCGGCAAGATCCACTCTGGTCAGTAGAGTTTATGTCTACTAGTGGATTTGCGACACCTCCTGAGCCATCCGAATCGGCCATTAATTACCAGCGTCAAAAGCGTTTAGAAAAATTCCGTGCTAATCGAGACGCACACATGTCTTTCCAAGAGGCTGCCACTCAAAACTATTTTCAAGCGCAGCTAAACGCCGCGAACCCGCGGATTGCTAAAGGTGGGTTCACATAGTCGGTCGGCGTCGGCAACGCCATCGGCAAAATATCGGGGCCGAGCGTCTGTATAGCGGGGGAGAAAAACTGGGTTAAAACGCAATTCACATAGTCTCTTGTCGGCATCTGGAACCGGCCAGCCTACCTGATAATTACGGTATTTTGACGCCCCAAAAGTCTAGTGAGCACAGGCATTTGAGTCATTTGCGCTGTACCGGTGACAGAATGGGCCATTCTATGAGCTCTAACGCAGGCGTAAAGCTGAGGCAGTGTTGTGTATTTATCTACGGAGACATCTTTGCGAAATTTTTCTGAATGGAAAAGCCCAAGTTTGATTTCGGTGCTTTTGGCTCAGAGGGTGACAGCTCGATTTTCGCCTCTCGATTTCACAGAGAGCGCAGAGAAAAGTAATATGCATGCAGTGACTATCTGCTTTTTGCTTAAAACGGTTTATCTACAGCTGCTCAAGTGTTCTGGTCAGCAGTGCCGCTGTGTGATTAGCGCCTGTCCATCCCCGACCGACCGCGCCTGTGTGAACCGGTCGCATGCTCAGCGCACTGTTTAATCGGTCGGGAACGCTTGGCGGCCATAAAAGGTTGTAAATCGCGTCGTGGCGATTTGGGATTTGGGCAAATCATCGGCAAGTCTTTAGCAGTCTGGAACGGCTCCAGACGCATTACAGACTATGTGAACTGCTGCACGCTTATGTGTGTACTCAAACTGGGGTCGATTTCCCGAGTTGCCGCGTTGCCGACGCCGACCGACTATGTGAACCCACCTTAAGTTAGAGGCCGCCCAAGCGCAGCCGAATGCGCCGGCCGCCCAACCACCCATAGTACCTCAGCAGGTAGGCGCCCCAGCACAAGGGGAAAACGATCCTCACCCTCACCCAAGACGGTTCCCCGACGTGCACTAGTTTTACGGCCGCCCTGGCGACAATTTTAAAGATTGGACCGATTATTTTGAGCTATGTTATCACGCTATGGACTACACTCCTGCTAAAATGGCCCGTATGTTGCCTACTTACATGAGAGGGTTTGCAGCCTACGCATAGGCATACTTTATAAACGCCCCAGCGGCAACAGCTAAGTTAGTCTGCCGTCAGTCTGCTATGTCGGTCAGTGGTCGCCACCCTCAGTAAAGCTTCCAAGGCCTCACCGTTGCTTTACATCTGATCTACGATAATAATTATTATTGTCACTTATGCTTTCTCATAATGAGCATATCGTTAATCAGTACTATGCATTATTGTGGTTGGAAACAATTGCGGTTCTGAATTATTCTGAATTATTTCGCTCGTTTACTGGTTTTACTGGTGTAGAGCAGACGGCATGAACATTGATTGATTGATTGATTGAATTAGAGGAAATGTATAGAATACTGCTGAGGCAATGTGACAAACAAACAGTAGCTAGAGGAGAGTAGTAAAACATGTTTACATTACATAGTTACACAATGCATACTAGGTAAACGTGGAAATTGACCTAAGCTTATTTTTTATGTTTGGTACTAATCTATTAACTTAAAGAACGCAGAAGCGATTGAATCGTTTAGCCTGAAGGATCGGGTACTCAGCATGGTGCAAGCAAAATGAGGGTCATAGCATAGCATGACCAGTTGTAAGGTTTTTGAGACGCCTGTTGAGAATTTCTTATGGCGAACGTACACTGAGGCAGCCCGGAGAGTAGGGCACTTTCCATTCAAGGCGAATAGTGTTCCAGTAGCAAGCAACTCAAGGAGTCCACTCTACACAGCTTTAGTTCACAAAAGCCACAATTCAACATTTTCCCAGCAAGACTGCTTCTTGTTTTGCGTTTTACTGAACTCTGAGATTTGAAATTATTGAACACTCCTAGATACAAACTGCTTTGCTAATTACACAAGTTTTCTCGTATTCAAAGGGCTACAAACCCTATATTGCCCTAAACACCTAACCGCCAGTCTCTGATTCGAATGAGTCTTGGTATGTCAAGTTGAAAAGAGGGCTCAGCACCCATTCTTTCTTCTCTCGGTCATTAAATAAGCACCAAAAGAATTATGCGGTCATTCAGAAAGATTGTACACTTTTATCGTGAATATCTGCTTCGCCGACCATTTTCACTACGTACTGATCGGCAAAGTTTAGCCTATATTCTAAACGCTAATTTATAAGCTAAAGATAGATTCTACAGGACTGCTAATCAATAAAACGCAAGATATAACGTACCCGTGATGAGAAATTGAGAAATTTCCTTAAACAAACTCTTTTTATGCTATGTAATCGGAAGAATTAACGGACCATGCTAAAATGGTTTAACATGGAAGTTTACCTGGGCACCAACCAGAGGGCACCACTAGAGGGCATAACTTTAAGATATGCGTTATGCATACTCGTCTAGAACTGCGCAAAAACTTCTTCGCGTTGTTCCAATTTGGAACAACTTACCTAGAGACGTTGTAAATGCTTCATCACTCCAAAACTTTCGTACTAAATTGGCCGCAGTGGATCTATCAAGTTTTTTGAGGGGGAGGGCCCTTGAGCCGTCGGTAAAGCGCATCAATAGAGAATTATCCGGCCACTTAGTGTGGCGAAAAATTTCGCTTCTAGTTTAAGCAATTATAGTTTTGATTTGATATGTCAGCGTGTAATAGTTACCCTTTCGGGTAGCACATCGTTATTGCAGTGCGCCTGTTTATGTGCAAAAGTGCTTTTTATCTAGTCTTTCTACTCTGTATTGACTCAGTGAAAAAAGCCTATAGTTTTTAACTGCAAGTTATTGGCATCCCTGTACCTAAAACAGCATCACATAGATCAACCTCTTCAGTCATATCAGGTTCAAGCAGAAGATGTATCAATATCCACATCTCACTACAAGAGCCCTCAACGTACTGTTTGAGGAGATAAACAATGATTGAACGCCAAACAGTTTCACAATTTCCATACATAGGGACTTTGACACTGTCCAATCTGCTAGGAAACTGATCCACTCATTGACTGGGATTTCCAGGTTTCACCCGGTGAGCTGTGGACCTGAAAATCAGGCTTGGTGGTCCGGGCTACAAAGCCTATATTGCCCTAAGGGAGCGTGCAAAAATTACGTAATGGTATTTTTGCCCATTTTCTGACCCCCCTCCCCCCGGATAATCGCCCGTAATAATTTTCTGACCCCCCTCCCCTAATTACGTAATAATTTGGCTACCCCCCCCCCCCGAAACTTCAATTTTTTGAAGAGATAGAGCCGAGATTTTTGGGTTCAATTCCATATAAAATGACGTTTTTAATAAAATAACATCTGTATACAGTAACAATTGAATTTTCTTAGTTTTCTTTATTGACGGCTTTTTGCTTTTTATTAAAGCTGAAACCAAAGAGTTTTATCATAGATTTTAGGGCTGCTGCCATATCACTTGACTGATATCGATAGTCATAAAACAGAGTTCATGCGGGACTCGAAAAGTCAGGAGTCATGGAAAAGTCAGGAAATTTTAAAAAATTCAGGGAATCAGGGAAAAATTTGATAGCAGTAGAATCATCTCTCTGCCAGAGGTCCTACTATCAAAGCTTTACATATCACCTTTTGAAAATGGGACTTTTGACTTTCCACAAGTTGTGTGGACCACAACTACTATAACTTTAAATTTTGCCCTCAGAATAACGTTTAAATGCGTTTTTCAGAGCCAATTTTTAAAAACTCTCACCCTTGGTAGAACGTTCTCACTCTGATTGGTCAGGAAAATTTGACTTTGGTTAGGAAATTTTGCTCTGAAAAAGCCGCATGAACCCTGTAAAAGATCGAGTCGATAAGTGCTATACCCTTATAAACTCTTATCAAACAGACGTCAAAGGTCACTGTTGCCATTTAGCATTTGAAAAATTGGAAAGCTTTGACTTTAAACGGTAGCTATTCTCTAATCTAAGTGTTGATCTAAGTTAAATTGAGAAAATGTAAGCCCAATGGCTTCAAATCGGGACTACATGTACATTTGCTGTACGTAAAACAATTACAATTATGACCACTTCAGTGATTTGTGCACTTTAAAAAAATTACGTAATGAAGTCGCCAACCCCCCTCCCCCACCGTAATCATTAGTAATCTTTTGCCGAACCCCCCTCCCCCCCTCATGCGATTACGTAATTTTTGCACGCCCCCTAAACACCTAAGAGCCAGTCTCTGAGTCGATTGAGTCTTGGTATGTCAAGTTGAAAATCGAACTTTCACGTGGAGTGTTGTGCGTTGGTGCACTAGTAAACATTAATGAGTTATGGTAAACCTGCAATAGTGATGTAAAAAAATTAATTTAATTGTAATTAAAATTCGCATAATTCGCCCGTATTTAATTTCAATTCAACTAACACGCAATTTCTGAGAGGATTCAGGATTGCTCCCCAAATTGGTCTGGGTCACATCACCGATTTTGCTCATTTTTACATATATATAAGAGTGTGTTAAAAAACTACGAAGCCCAAAGTATGAGCTCCGGTGGACCCCCCAGAGCGCCAGGGCCTCCAAAGTATGGGGTGGTCAAGCCAAAAATCCAAAATTCAGGTGTCCACTTCAGACCAGCGTTATTCACTCAAAATTTGTGGTCCCGAGCTCGGTACTGTGGTTCAAGCTAATCTGGGCAACGTGCCATGGTAATGCTAATTTGCGCGACGAAAATAATCTGCTTTTTCTGTAGTTGGGATGGACGCGAGTTTTTCAGTGAATTAGAATCTACAGACCTCGTGAATTTCAAATATGTATTCATTTTGATTCTAGGTGGAACGGTTCCAGAGATAAGCAGCGTCAAATTTGGGCGAAAATGCTAAAAATGGCCATTCTTGGCGATTTTCAGATTCAGATTTCTGGGGGCAGGATTGAAATAACTCTGGAGCAACTCAACCCATTTGGCTGAAACTCACAGCTATGGTGCAAAATTTAGTTTTACATCGATTCTGATGCATAAGAGCCCTGAAAGACCTTAGGCACTAAGGGTTTTCATGGTCAGAGAATCCATTACTGGCATAACTATAATCACTGGATTACTGTATTTTGATATCCCGACATGAAAATTGTTATTTTTTGCTATTTGGGTGTTTCTGTTATAAGGAAACGATCTCATCGGAACCTCAAAGTAACCGAGTTTATGTCAGAAATAGATTCCCCACTCCTGAAACCATTATTGTCTACTCTATAGAGCGTTTCCTTAAACCAGGCATCCATAAACGCAAAATAACAATTTTCGTGTTGGGACCTCAAAATACAGTATTCAGGTGATTATAGTTGTCAGAAATGTATTCCCTGATACTGTTGCTAAGTAAATTTATTTGAAATATAATTAAATTATAATTTACTTACCACATGCCCAGAGAAATATAATTAAATTAAAATTTACTTACCATATCTGACAGAAATTTAATTTAATTATAATTTACTTACCACATTTAATTAAATTAAGTATATTAAGTATATTTAAAATATGCCTGATTTTGGCGGCTAACACCTTCAGCTTTGCTTCCAACCAAGCACGGATCCTATAACAGTTAGCTACTGTAGAATGAAAGCCAAATGAGGGTGTCAAGTCAACAACAGTCTTGGACAAAGGGAGCTGAGGATGAGGGGTTTACTCGCCTCAGGCTCTCTACCGCCCTCAGGCTACCGCTACCCCCTTCAGGATTTTTGGAAGAATCTTATGATAAAATGTGCCTAGGTTAGGTGTGAATGACTAGCTTATTTCAACCTTATCAAACAAAAAATAAGCTAAAAAAACTTAATTCTAGCGCAAAATCGGACTTTTTTGGTTTACTATCCTATCAACCCCCCTCAGAATCAGCCCTCTCATAATTTGAAAATTTATCACCCCTCAGCCGAAAGGATAGCCCATGTCTGTCAACAGTAATAATGACAGTTCGTCAGAATTAGAACCTCAATCTAGTGTTGGAAAGTCCGGGGTTAAAAAAATAAGTTCAGGTTCAAGTCAAGTCCAACATCGAAATTTCAGGTTCAAGTCCAGGTTCAAGTCCACCATCTAAAAAATCTGGACAATAGGTTCAGGTTCAAGTCCACTGATAATTTCAAGAATTGTTGAAATTTTGCACTGATCGCAACTTTTTCTGAGCTATTTAAGCCTGTCTACTAGTAATGAAAGACGAAAACCACATTTTATGGGGCAGTAGTTTCGTTTTCTCGCATATTCAGTTTGAAAAATCGGTGCAAAAACAAGAAATCATGAAAATGTTGTGCAATCCAACCGAAAATTTGACAAATTTTGCCTAAACTTTCACTCAAATTTTGAACCTATTGAGTGAGTCCAGTAAAACGAAACAGGTTCAAGTCCGGCTGAAATAAAATAGGTTCAGGTTCAGGTTCAAGTCCACAGATTTCAGGTTAAAAACCTATTAATAAGTCCAGGTTCAAGTCGGACTTGCCAACAGTACCTCAATCTCAAGAGGCTCTCCAATCAGTTTCTGCTTGCATCCACAACAGACAATGCCTGTGAGACTGAACATACATGTATGCTATCGCATAGCAAAACTGACTGAAAAGTACGTAATATCAACTCTTAGGTCGGCAGAAAAATTGGAGTAGTTTGTTTTGTGGGAGACTAAGAGAAACAAGGCCAAAGACGAAAGGCGGTTGGCGGGCGGAAAATTGTACTGTAAGTATGGCTTGCCATTGAAAGGTATAGATACCGAAAGCAGCCACTCACGCAGCACTTACATGCTGCCAAAAGGTTCAACAATAGCTAGACTTGTGTAAGTAAATTAAGTATATTTTAAGTAAATTAAGTAAATTATTTTTGCTAAGTATAATTTACAAATTATAATTATAATTAACTTTCCTTGTTCTCGTAGAAATTTAATTTAATTATAATTTACTTACCAAATAATTTACTTGTATTAGTAAATTTCTAAAAAATATAATTAAAATTATAATTATAATTTACTTAGCAACAGTATTCCCTGACCATGAAAACCCTTACTGCCTACTCTATATTGCATTTCCTTGCCATAGGAAGAATGTAAATTGACAAAACGTTATTTTCGTGCCAGGACCACATACTACAGTACCAGTATGGCTTCAGAAAGGTCTGAGATCGATTCAAAACACTTAAAAGCACATTGTTAACAAGAGTGGTGGGCTTAAACTACTATATACCAGCAGAAAAAGAAGAAATGACCTCATCTTGGCTAAATCGGATTACGGTATCAGGGTCAATTTTTCAGGGTTCTAATGCATCAAAATCGATGTAGAAGTAAATTTTGCACCATAGCTGTGAGTTTCAGCCAAATCGGTTGTTTGCTCCAGAGTTATTTCAATCCTCCCCCAGAAATCTGAAACTCGCCAAGAATGGCCATTTTTAGCATTTTCCGCGAAATTTGACGCTGCATATCTCCGGAACCGTTCCACCTAGAATCAAAATGAATACATTTTTGAAATTCGCGAGGTCTGTAGATTCAAAGTTACTGAAAAACTCGCGTCCATCCCAACAACAGAAAAAGCAGATTTTTTTTCGTTGCGCAAATTAGCATTACCATGGCACGTTGCGCAGATTAGCTTTCACCACAGCACCGAGCTCGGGCCCCTCTACAACTTTGGTTATGAGGCAAAACGCGCTCTGACGCGCCCATAACGAGTACAGGAACAGATCACATCTTCTTGCTTTTTACTCGCCATTATGCCACCCAGATTGGCAATGACCTCACCAACACATGGCGACGATAGGGGACCAGTCAGAAAAGGCTGCTGCGAACATCGCGATTACGGGGCAAACCTACACCATCTGGAAAGGTTGCTGATCGAGCGGTACCAAGAGTGAGTTGACAAATATGTACTGTATGTATTCTGAGTTCAGTGCAAATTTTTTGGTTTATGTGCGAACGTTCTTTGTTGCATCTTCGGAAGACAACTGGAGCATGCAACAATCTGACGCAAGCATTTACGGTCTAGCCTATTAAACTGACCTTGTCAATAAACTTGTTTCGCAACCTTTATGTGAAAAACGAGAACTGGGGATTGCGATTTTAGTTTTATGTGCAAATGGAATGGAATTGGTGAGAAACTAGTTTTGTCTCAGGCGCGATTTGTCCGGAGCAATAAAAGTTGTCGGGGCAATTGGCCTGCCTCCGGTTGTTGATCGAGCAGTACCAAGGGTGAGTTGACAAATATATATTGTGTATAGTCTGAGTTCAGTGCAACTTTTTTCTCTTTTGAAGGTACCAAGGCTTCGACCCGGAGCAGCCCTTCGGACTGGTCTTGGCGTTTGAGCCGCAGCGGTTAGATACAATCCGCGAAACGATGCAGCTCCGGGCAGAAAGTATGTTAGAATTGTCTTTTCCTATTTTCACTAATATTGTTTAGCCTGGCGCGTGTACAGGTGTAGGGACTGTAATGTTCCTCTTCACACTAGTCAGCGCTGCAGCAGTGTTGGGTAGGATCTGTCCAGAGCATCTGTGAGAAAGCTCCTGGGCTGATTTGTTTCTGTCGCTTTGTACCAGAAAATCCATGGGGACAATGCCCAGGTACTGATACCTCAGCTGCGAAGCCAGCGAAAAGATGGAGTGGCCCATTCTCTACACAATTTACAAAGTTTTACAGCTCTAGGTTTCAGACATCAAGATGGATGAGTCTGGGGCCCTGCGCCAGTATCACTGCTCCCCTAGGCCGCTGTCTTATTGATTATAGTTCGCGCAGAAATATAGCAAGTGGCAGCCTATTCAAGTCAAGGGAGGTTCTGTTTTTTTCAGCTGAAAATGCACGCCATACTTATCTTGTGGAGTCTGAGCCAAATAATTTGGCAGTCATCTGGGTATTCATGCTCAGATTACAATCTGTGCACTGCCTGCGTTTACAAAAGCAGTTGGTCTGGAAGACTCTATCGATGGTGCCCTGGGGACCGTCAATGGCATGCAGATGGCGCGCAGTTCACAAACCCGTGCGTTTCCCAATAACCAACACAAGCAAATGTCCAAACAAATTTGGCAGGCACCAGTCCTTCAACGGTTGGTTGGTTTTCTTGTATTGGAATAGTGATTTTTATGAAAAGCATTTGAAGCGGTTTGGTCAGTCCCATAACTATGCACGAAATATTGAATTCATCCTTTCTGAGTATTACAAGCAATAAACAAAAATCAATCAATCAATCAATCAAATTCTATTCGCACCCGATCTGTTTTTAGAACAGGCACAGGCTCAGTGACGTCCCATTTGGAACTTACACCACCTTAAATGTTGGGAACGGTAGCAATTTATCACTTTCGGCTCTAATCTGTTGGGTAAATTTGGTTAAGGAGGAAGCACTAAGATTTTATCAGATAATGCATTGCAAACCTCAACCATTCTTATTGCAAAGGCATGGCTTCTACAATTAAGGTATTTATTCAATGAAGGTACAGTCCTCGATTGTTTGTTCGAGTCGAGTAAGTAATTGGTTGGAAAAAGTCATCGAATTCCAAGTCAAGTTCCATAAAAAATTCGCAAACATATTGCAAGCATCGGTTGCATTAGGAGTATTACCTTGCCAGACCTCCCTACTCGGGAAGTCGACCTGATATTTCTTATCAAACACGTAATTGGGTAGTTGTTGGTCACTTGGGAATTGGTACAGTGGCGATAAATCGCACAATTGTGCCTAAACACTACAATGACCACGACCTACCCTGTGCCACTGATTAGTACTTTTTAAGTCTGTAGCAGGTAAATTTTGAATTTTGAATTGAATTGAAAACGTTAATTCATATGAACTGGACGGTAAAACTGCTATTGCAGGATAGGCCCTTTGACTAGAAACGCACTTGAGGTAAAAAGGTAAAAACCAGTTTCGCTGTATTTTAAAGTATGTACATAACTCTTTCATGCATGGGCCGGGGGTAACGGGGGTTTACCCCCTCGGTTGGCCATACCCCCTCCCGAGGGAGAAATTTTTCGCTTATTTAAGGCAAAATAGGCGTTTTGGGGAACCCCCGCCCCCGAGGTCTTCAGACCCCCCTCCGGTCTTCAGGTCCTCTCCTCCCCTCTTTACTACATGTTTCTGATTTTCACTGAACTCATTTTTAGGTGCTGCAAGATGTCAGATCCTAAGTCAAAGGCTGCTTCAGGAGAGTCCGACAGGAATGACGCGAATTATGCTGTAGAGTCATAGTACAGGGTGTCTCAAAAAAATGATCACATTTCTTTTTACTGCCATTTCCGCAAATTTTGACCAAATAGGCTGAAATTTGGACTATAGGTGCCAAAATTCGGGGAATTTTATGTGTTAAAGTTTGGTGCACTGGGCTTGACTCATTCCCGAGAAATTTCAAAAAAAAGTGAAATTTATTAAATCAATAGTGAAAGCCGGTCACCGAAAAAATGATCACATTTCTTTTCACTGCCTTTTCCGTAAATTTTGACCAAATAGGCTGAAATTTGGTTTATAAGTGCCAAAATTCGGGGAATTTTATGTGTTAAAGTTTGGTGCAGTAAGCTTGACTAATTCTCGAGAAATTTAAAAAAAGTGAAATTTGGTAATTTCAATAGCGAAAGCCGGTCACCGAAAACGTTACATTACATTATCGCCTAAACTCTAACGATAGCGTTGGAGTTCATGCGTCAACTTTTTACACACGAATTACCCTGAACTTCTGCGTTTACACTCCAAATTTTATCCAATTCCGACAAAAATTAGAAAAGATACAGGAAAAGGAAATGTTTACATTTTTCGTGACGGGCTTTCACTATTGAAATTACCAAATTTCACTTATTTCACTTCACCAAATTTGAAATTTCTCGGGAATGAGTCAAGCCTAGTGCACCAAACTTTAACACATAAAATTCCCCGAATTGTGCCACCTATGGTCCAAATTTCAGCCTATTTGGTCAAAATTTGCGGAAATGGCAGTAAAAAGAAATGTGATCATTTTTTCGGTGACCGGCTTTCACTATTGAAATTACCAAATTTCACTTTTTTTGAAATTTCTCGGGAATGAGTCAAGCTTAGTGCACCAAACTTTAACACATAAAATTCCCCGAATTTTGGCACCTATGATCCAAATTTCAGCCTATTTGGTCAACATTTGCGGAAATGGCAGTAAAAAGAAATGTGATCATTTTTTTTGAGACACCCTGTATTTTAGGTTTGCCAACAATTTGCAGTGTTGTTATTGTAGATTGTGGAAAATCCGAGATATCCTGAACCTCTTCATTCAGATTTGGGTAGACCTTATTAATTTACTTAATTTCGGCTGCACACCACTACTCGCTGAATTTTTTCGACAGTCTTTTCCTTTCAGAATGAAATGTACAAGAGTAATGTTGAGTTGGTTGTCGATGTACAGATGTGGCGGTTTTTTGGTCGATGCTCTCATCGTGTGACCGTTCGAGGTAAATCAAATAGAAAATTATTACAATGAGAATGCTTGTCGCATCAGCAACGGGGTTCAACTTAGGTTTATTTTAGGAAAGCCAGATCCAACGCGGATGTGACCGTTATTTTCAGCCATGCAAATGGAGCAAGACTGCCTGCCACTCAAAGACGTTTCTCAAAGGAGAGATGCCGAAGGAGCAGGTGTACCTGGGTGGTGTGCGGCCAGGAAATGAACCAGGGTGAGTACGTACAGTCGGTTGACACCCACAAACACATCTACGTATGTTGCAAAGTTTAGACAGTTGCGGTATCGGTGTTGTCAGTGTTCGAAGGTCTGACACAGACTGCACACGGGTGAGACGCAGAGCACAAGGCAGAGAACTCTTTCTCAGCATGGATGAGTTTGGTCAGAACATCACACTCACCAACATGAGAATTGGCTCCATCCCAAATAGTCAGTCTCTACTATATGTACGTTCATAGGCCATCTTCAGTGGCGAGTAGCTCCTTAGTGGCCAACTAAACAGTTTGGGCGGACACTCAAAAATGCTTTTGTCCTGGACAGTCGGACACAAATTCGGAGAGCGAAATAAACATTGGCAAACCAGTAGTTGGGAGCCGATCGACTACAGTCTGCATACGCCTCAGTGCGAATGGTCGGTCAAGGAGTTGGCTGGCGCCTGTGCCGAGAAAGCGATAGATGAGTTGGTTTCCGATCCACTAGTGGCTTGGAAATTCGAAGAAGAAGTCGAAGAGCTGCTGCTACATGAGCTGAATAATGAGATTTGGCTAATTTTGGTGAAATACGATTGGCGAAATGAGCTGATTGCTCGACTGAAGCAAAAATAAACGTCAAGGGGCCCATGCTGAGTCTTATAATGTCGCAACTTAATTCATAAACAAGCGCTTTGGGCGCGTTTATAAAATGGTCTGGTGCAGTAGCGGGAAATTTCGCAATCATTCGTCATAATAACGTCATCTCAGCGATTGCACACGTGGTATAAGTTGACCAAAACAAAAAAATAAACGTAATCATCCAAACTGCAAAGCGTGGTTACGAATCTCAGTCAAAAAATTTACAAATGTATGAGTGAATTTTCTAGGCACGATCTCACCACCATTATTGGCGGTCAGCACGATATAGGAATCACCGGTTTGTTGGCAGATTTTTGAAGAGCAGACCACCACGCTAGTACTGCATTTCGATTCGTAGAACTCATATGTATCGCTTGCCGGTCGATTCGGATTGAGCAAGTAGTAGCGGAAAAGTTGTAGGACACTACATTGTACAATGGAATCTTCACAGTCTGCCCATTCTGTTCAAAGCAGTATCGAAGGCATTTTGCGCATCCTCCTTCCACCCTAACCTCTAACTGATTATCGGCATCCATCCACCTTTGTTGGACCAGCATTGCGCTAATAAAGTGACGGCACATTCATTCTGACTATCACTGCTGCTGCTGGTTTTCACCCAACAATCTTTGCTGTTTGAACCGATTCTATTCTTTACCTAGAGTTCTCTGATAGATTTTTGACGCAATCGGTGGCTATTTTGAGCAGGTGACTATTATGCGAAAGATTATTGTTTTTGAATCAAAAAATAATTTTCAAGAAGAATTTTTGAGAAAAATTTCTCGGTGGGTCAAAAGTCTTATTTCGAGCAGGTGGCTATTATGCGAAAGATTATTGTTTACTTTTTGAATAAAAATAATTTTCAAGAAGAATTTTTTGAGAAAAATTTCTTGGTGGGTCGAAAGTCCTACAGCCGCACAGCCTACAGTACTGGGTGAAGCGCTAACTCGAAGGAAGTTAACCACAACTTCTAATTTTGTGTAGAAGCGTCGAATACAGCACATTAATCTATGTATCGCTAATCACAGTGGTATTTTCAAACGCGGCCGATGCCCGCAAATAGCCGGAGTCTCTCTCCACAGTTTCCTGATAGACCGGTTGGTCATAGTAATTCTCATCTTATTCCGGTTGGGGGGTATAGTTCTGCATCTCTATACTTCTGTCCAGTTGGCCGATCGCCGGTCGACTGGCTATACAAAAAACTGTACAGTAAGCTCTCATAATGATTCTAACAACTCTGTTCTTGTCTGAAAGACCGGCTTTTCTGTACTCTCCAAAGAGTGAGAGCAGTTGCCAATGAAACAATCGTGATAAAACCGATCAGAATGGGAGCGGCGATCTAGGTCTGCAAATATACGCAAAAACGCACAAAAATCAGAAAACTAACTTTCGACCTCTTTTCCAATCTCATTTTTGGAATCGTAGCTAAGAAGAAGACAAGACAAAGTGTTTAGCAGTAGGATGTAAGTGACTTTTGAAGCCTTACTGTAAACACACAGATGGTCGGAATATTATCATCGTCGCTGTTTTAATAAAATTTTGCGCTTACTATCAGCTTTATGGCGACCGGCTGTGTGTATAAGGTTTCCGTACTTATCAAAAGTTGATTTGGAGCTTCCCCGCATTTCACTTGCCCTTTTATCTGTGGGCTTCCAAAAACTGCTGCTTTTCAAAATTTGTTTAATTTCCCTGTTTTATGCTATGTCCAGCCCGTCGTATCAAAGGTTGCCCTTCTATCTGCCACTTCCCAAAACGGCTGACTTGAAAAGTTCCAAAAGTTGTGTAATCGGCTGATAGTTGAATTTTAGCGAATTATGTTGTCGGTTTTAAGGCATCATGATCATTTCACTTCTCTGAATAATTTAGCAAAGGAAGCTAGTCAACTACGACAGAGCAGGACAGACAGAGAAGGCGTGCAGTGCAGCATACTGAAAGAAAACTGCAAAATCAACCATCCGACCGTTGCCGACTTAAGACTTTCACAAACATAAAACGACAAAAATCTACAGTAGACACATTTGTGTGCGACTTTCCCCTTAGCAATTGACCGACGTTTTTGCTCCAGCTTATGTGCGTGCTGAATTGTCAATTTTAAGGCGACCAGCTGTGTGTATACATTAAGGCTTCCGTGCTTATCAAAAGTTGACTTGGAGCATCCCCGCCAGCTTTATCTGTGGGCTTCCCAAAACGGCTGGTTTCAAAAGTTGTGTAATCGCTGTCAGTTTAGCCTAGGCTGGCCTATACGGTCGCTCGGTAGAGTGAAGGGGGGGTAAGGGGGAACGAAATTAGTTTCACTTACATGTTATCGGTATAGGCTGTTACAGCTGTTTGCGTCTGAAGAGGTGATTTGTGAATAAAGTTGCGATTCCAGCGTCTGACCAGACTTTGACTTGGCGGTTTTTCGACCGTTTTTCATACTGGCTTATCTTTTTGTTGCTTACGCGTCTAATCTGTTTTTATAGACATGGCCGCTGTTGTGTGCCCGAGATGCGCGAAAGGATGAAAAACAAACGTCAGCTTAAAGAATATAGCTGCATCTTCCGGTACTTCTGCCCAAAGGAATGCTTCCAAGCGGACGTCTGGTCAGAGGACTCTCTGATATCGCACTTGTACGCTAAACATCTGGACACAATGTGCAAAATAACGCCCGAACAGACGAAAAGAAATGAATTTTTAGACACCTGTCGCGTTGTAATCTCTCTTTCTCTAGTTAAAAAAACCCGGTTATAATGTTTTTAGAGGTGTGCAATTAAAACAGAAGGCAAGCGCCCGGTATGTACATACAGTAGGTATAAGTGTCATTTTCATTTTGTTCTCATGACAGGCTAAGGAGATATCGGCTGTGCAACCGGCTAAGAACGACAAGCGCTGGAAAGTTCGGAGTTGCGGGAGCTGATGACGCTAGTAGCTGATGCTCTGCTCAATGTCGAGGAGTCGAATGAGCAAACGGTTTCTGGCCACAGCGAACGGACTTCTTTCAGACGGCTTGGCTTCAGAAATGGAAACTGTGGATCAGAGACTGAAGAAGTGTTTGCTTTCAGAGCGTCTGTAATTTTTATGTCCTTCTTAGGGTGTTTTAATAAACTGATTTTCTTTTGACAATGTGTTGTTATGTTCTTTGATTTGATTAAGTTTGTATGTCGTTTGGTATTGCTGTAGTTGCTCTGGTGATTGTTTGTCCAGTGATTGGTGTTTTGCCTGGGAAGAGGGAGATGTAGCGTAACTAATTACAATAGCGTTTGAACCTGCGGTGTAGGGTTATATAAATTTAGCATAATACTAGTTTATATAAGCCGCTATGCGGTCATTTAGGGTCAGTGTACACCAGCAAGTATAATAAGACTGCCAACGTTCCCGCCAATAAACTTATATTAGCCTACAGTGGGAAAATATCGAAATTTTTAAAACATATTAATATAACTATACATACAGTATAGATAAAAAAAAATGTCCCATCGCTTTTTCGGCCTTCACTCAAACGTTTCGTTCTTAGTCACTTCTTTACCGATTTGGCTCAAATTTTCAGCAAAAATTAACAACATGGTTGGCTAAATATTCTGTAAGTTTGGTGCGAAAATTTCAACGGAAAAATTTTTTTTGAATGGAAAAGTGAAAATCATAGTGGTCTGTGTAAATTCAAATTTCCCGCGCAATTACGGCGCTATCGCTTAGACAGTTGCAGGAATGATGGGGCGGACATTTGACCATAACATATTCAGACGGCAGCCCTCTGGCTTAAGGGACACTAAAATTGGGGAATTTCAAAAACATGACAAAATGTGACTTTTCTTTGTAAAACCGGTGAAATGACAATTCAGAAGATTTTCGATTTTCTAAAAACACTGTGGAGAAGGTTTCTATGATTTGGAACAGAGTTTAAATATCAGGTTCATTCATTTGTCAAACTTACTGCTACAATCTGTGTTGATTAACAACTGATTCAGTGCTTTGATTCCAGAATGTACAGATTTCTTAACTATGGGATTTTCGATCATGTTTTTAAAATTCCCCAATTTTAGTGCCCCTTAAGCCAGAGGGCTGCCGTCTGAATATGTTATGCCCAAATGTCCGCCCGATCATTACTGCAACTATCTAAGCGACAGCGCCGTAATTGCGCGGGAAATTTGAATTTACACAGACCACTATGATTTTCACTTTTCCGCTAAAAAAATTTTTTTCCGTGGGAATTTTCGCACCAAACTTGCAGAATATTTAGCCAACCATGTTGTTAATTTTTGCTGAAAATTTGAGCCAAATCGGTAAAGAAGTGACTGAGAACGAAACGTTTGAGTGAAGGCCGAAAAAGCGATGGGACATTTTTTTTTATCTATACTGTATATGTTTTTCGCCAATCAAACATATAAATAACACATATAGTTATATGTTTCTGAAAATTGAATATGCACATATTTTTAAACATAAAACATATTTGTGTAAAAGTCGCTTATTCACTTATATTTTGTCTTAATTTTCGATAATTCAAACTTGAGATTCTGAACTTCCTGTTTAAAACGGTTTGCAACAATTTAGATTGCATACTCAGATTAAATAAGTTTAAGTGAAACTCAGATTTTGCAAAAGTTTACTGTCAAACACCAACCAAAGTCTTGAAATCATGAATTCCTATAGCAAAAATATGTATATGTTTCCAGAAACATATTGGCCTCAAAATATATAAATACAAAACATATTTGACATGCAAACATATTGCGAAACATAAACATATATGTTTTCCCAAAAACAAACATATTTATGTTTTAAAACATATACATAAAACATATATGTTTCCCACAGTATATTAGCCTACCTCGACGACACACAACTTTGCATTCAGTTTCTGGAATGAATGTGCGAACCTTTGAATGTAAAATTTTGAAAGGCAGCGGCCCAACCAGTGTAAGAAAATTTAACGAATTTTGCCCTAAAACGCTTTAAAACAAATTCTAGGCTTAAAATTAACAGAAATTACCATAAAGTTTATTGCAGTTTAAAGTGGACTGGTTGGGCTTCTGGTTGTTTATTGGGCATAACATACTAAGCGGGCAGCCCTGTAGCTCAAAGGGCACTAAAATGGGGGAATTTCAAAAACATGACGAATTATGACTTTTCTTCGTAAAACCGGCAAAATGACGATTCTAAAGATTTTCAATTTTCAAAAAACGCTGCAGGGATGGTTACTATGGTGTGGAACAGAGCTTAAATATCAGGTTCATTTATTTGTCGAACTTCCTGCTACAATCTATGTTGACTAACAACAGATTCAGTGCTTTGATTCTAGAAGGTGTGGATTTCTTAACTATGGGATTTTCACTCATGTTTTTGAAATTACCCGATTTTAGTGCCCTTTGAGCTTCAGGGCTGCCCGCTTAGTATGTTATGCCCAATTGCAACACCAATCATTGCTGCAAGTTTCAGGCCTGTACTCCTAGTTTTCGGGTCATAAAACCAGTATGAGTCGGAATTTTGGCACCACACTTGCAGAATATTTAGCCAACCATGTTGTTAATTTTTGCTGAAAATTTGAGCCAAATCGGTAAAGAAGTGACTGAGAACGAAACGCTTGAGTGAAGGCCGAAAAAGCGATGGGACATTTTTTTATCTATACTGTATGTTCAAGCACGATCTCTGCCTTTCAGCCTGCATTTCCAAGCCAAGAGCGGAACATCCGGTTAAAAGGCGGCGGCAAGAGTATTAAGGCTGCTATTTATGCATGTCTTTAGAATTGTTGTTGTTTATCGAAAACCAGTGGTTTATATAATGCAACCAAGCACTTAATTGAATCTTGAAAATCCCATTAGTAAAACAGCTTCCCGCACAGCGATTTTAACATGCGTGATACAATTCTGGCCCACCCATAGAAAACTATGTATTTTAGATGATTCTGTGTGACGAATTTTACATTAAGTCATTGACAATAACTTTATACTAATTCTGTCATTGGGACAATCAAGTGCCATCTTTGTCGGCTTCTGCAGTGGGCTCTGCAATGTGTACTGTAGCGATAAGTAGTATATGGTGTAGAGATGCACTTCAATTCTGCATTATTATTGTTACTGTCGTTATCTCTTGTACTGTATTGTATTGTGTGGCGTGTGTTTTAATACCTCTCCTCGTTGTTCGTTTCTCTAACTCGCTAAAGTAAATACTTAACTGGGTTCGCTCTTAGTCGGTTGCTGTTACCGCATCAACATATGGTACAACATTGTAGCTACCTGGTACAAGACAGTCGTCAATGTCTTGCAAATCTACATCAGTGGTTATTCCAGTTTGTTGGCATTTCTGTCATTCACCAAGCACAGAATAGCTGTCGCGAGTGCACCACTGTCCTGCACCCTCATATTGGTCAACGGTGTTGCCGTAGTCGATGAATCGCACCACTGACTGCAACAGAACTTTTATGCAATTTATGCAGATCCGCGAGGTGCGGTCTGTTGCGGTAACTGCGTTAAAACTGAAAATCGAAACCAACCCGAGAATAATCTTGTTTATCGGCTTTGCGCGATACCTGCGTGCGACCCAGGTAGTGCGTCACGACCATTCCGCTGATTGGTGGATCAATGGCCGATGGTGTGTAGATGGTTGAACCACTTCCTCAGGAGAACGTGAAACAATGTGGGGGTGGTCTCGCCTCCGTCTGACCAGTGCACTGTGAACGGAACGCGCGGCGGCAGTACAACTGTGCCCGGCGGCACTTCCGTCACTGGGCGAAGTGGCAGGTTGTTCGAATTGCATAACAGCTCTAAGGCCCGGTTCACACTGCCGTGAACTAAGAACTAAGAACTAAGAACTAACGGCCTTAGTTCTTAGTTCAGATGCGTTCACACTTGTGAACTAAGAACTAAGAACTAAGAACTAACCGTGAACTAAGAACTAAGGCGAGTTGAACTAAGCTCAACTTTTAGTTCATGAACTAAGGATTTTGCGACCGCGCGCGTGTGTTTTAGGCCATGGAAACTATTTTTAACCACTGATGCTGATCTGGCTTTATTACCGAAGGCTTCGAAAGATGTCTAGGCTCTCTCAGACCAAATTTCAATACAAGAATTGAACGCAACAGTGCAGAAAGCCTCTGTTTTCTACGTTAAACATGCAAAACACCCGGCAGCGACTCTTGAAAAAGGGCATAAACATGCTTTCGGTGTCGTACGTCTACAAAAACGTTGATACTATTGACTTGGAGCAAGTAGAAGACACTGGGAGATACACGTGAGCCAATTTTTGGCTTGCAGGTACAATACGCCTATTGTGCGCTTATTAAACTCGGATGGATAATTGGCTGACATCTGCTTTAGCCGGTCACAAGTGATTTCCTTGAATAGCTGGGCCTATACATCACTATAAATTGTCAAATGAGGAGGCCTCGTTTCAAAACAACAAAACTGCTTCAGTTTAGCCCGGTTCACACTGCCGTGAACTAAGAACTAAGCACTAAGAACTAAGAACTAAGCCGTGAACTAAAAATCTGGCATAAGAACTAAGAACTAAGAACTAACGGTGGGGCGTTCACACTGTGAACTAAGAACTAAGCTAGAGGCCGCACGATTTGCTGTTGTAGTAGTTTAAATAAAGGCATATTTTCAAAATTTGTTGACCAAATCAATGCTTTAGTCTTCCCAGCAGTGCACAGATTGAATTACATGAGTTTGCGCTGCTGTGGCCCAAAAATTTAGCAGTTTTAGTGTGCTTTGAAACGAAACCTCTTCATTCGACAATTTTACTGACGTATAGGCCCAGCTATTCAAGGAAATCACTTGAGACCGGCTAAGCAAATGTCAATAAATCATCCGTCCTAGTTTTAGTAATTTTATACAGTGTTCATATGCGTACAATAGGCTACATTGTACCTACAAGCCAAAAATTGGCTGATGTGTATCTCCCAGTGTCTTCTATTTGTTCCAAGTCAATAGCATCAACGTTTTTGTAGACGTACTACACCGAAAACACGTTTATGCCCTTTTTCAAGACTCATTACCAGGTGTTTTGCATGTTTAACGTAGAAAACAGGGGCTTTCTGCTCTGTTGCATTGAATTATTGTATTGAAATTTGGTCTGAGAGAGCCTAGACATCTTTAGAAGCCTTCGGTAACAAGGCCAGATCAGCATTAATGGTTAAAAATAGTTTCCATGACCGAAAACACACGCGCGCAGTCGCAAAATCCTTAGTTCATGAACTAAAAGTAAAGCTTAGTTCAACTCGCCTTAGTTCTTAGTTCACGGTTAGTTCTTAGTTCTTAGTTCTTAGTTCGCAAGTGTGAACGCATCTGAACTAAGAACTAAGGCCGTTAGTTCTTAGTTCTTATTTCTTAGTTCTTAGTTCACGGCAGTGTGAACCGGGCCTTTTGGGCCACAGAAGCGCAAACTCGTGTAATTCAATCTGTGCACTGTTCGGAAGACTAAAGCCTTGATTTGGTCAACAAATTTTGAAAGGATGCCTTTATTTAAGCTACTACAACTGCAAAGCGTGCGGCCTCTAGCTTAGTTCTTAGTTCACAGTGTGAACGCCCCACTCTTAGTTCTTAGTTCTTAGTTCTTATTCCAGATTTTTAGTTCACGCCTTAGTTCATAGTTCTTAGTTCTTAGTTCTTAGTTCACGGCAGTGTGAACCGGGCTTAAAGCGAGTGAATGAGAATTTGGAATACAATACAGTTTTTACATTTCATAGTCATTTCTTGCCACCACCGATGAATTAGCTCATTGGTCTTAAAGCGTTAGCCCAGAGCCAGGCTAACCAACCCGATCTTGCTCCCATATTTACTTCTTTGTGCGATAATACATTACCGAACGACCCTGTTCAAGCCCGGAAGCTACAATTTTGTTCTCCTAATTTTATTCTTCAAAATGGTTTATTGTATAAACTTAGTAAACAAAAACCTCTTTTAGTTATCCGAGAAAATGCTGTGACACTGCTGCTGAGGGAAATCCACGACAGATGGCAAAGATGGCCGCAGCAGTGAGTTACCACTTTTATTGGCCGGGATGGCAACAAACCATCAAATCAAATCCATTGCCTAACTGCAGTGCGCGCACCAGCATTGTTTATGTGGGCCGGCCAATTGGCTCACATGGGAGAGGTTTAAAGGCTAATCAATAGGTTGGGGGCTGCCTAGCATTAGGGTGCCCCACTGTGAGGCAAAAGGCAAGAATGCAATAGGCATGGTTAAAAATAAATGAAAACAGTGAGACAACAGGGACAGACAGACCGTTTCCATTCTACCCAGACTAGACAATTGATGGAAATTGCATTAGGCTCTAGCCACAAACTCAATCAAATAGAAGGCAGGCACTTAGTTTTTTCTAGCGGCCTGCCCAGACAGTTGATGGTAATTGCATTCGGCTCTAGTTATTAAACTCAATCAAATGGAAGGCGCATAGCCTCCAAGTTGTGTGTGTTGGCTCAGTCTTTTGTATTTCTTTACTTGACACACTAAGAGGTAGGTTTTGTTCTGAGGTAAAATTGGATAGACCACTTCTCAACTGCATGGGAACAAACCACCTGGACAGAAAACTTTAATGCAGCATTAAAGTTTTCTGTCCAGGTGGTTTGTTCCCATGCAGTTGAGAAGTGGTCTATACAATTTTACCTCAGAATGAATGTCAACCCCCGCAGTGATGATAGTCTCAAAAGGTAGGTTTTGTCGGTCCAGGTTCTCAGATTTGTTCATTGCTATAATCCTGCAATCGATAACTAATAGTACGATACAGCAGCAAACATTTTCAGTCTTCTTTGAGCAACTGAGAGCTGAGGAAGGGTCGGTCAGTCAACAGCAAATTTTGGCCAGATTTGCTCATTTTGCCGAAAAAGGGTAGGGTTGGGTTGGGAACTTTAACTTCCGGTGCGAACATTTTTTCGTAATGAATCAAACGAATAAAAAGGTCTATAGGTATTTTTGAGGCTTTGTGTGAACGTCAAATCCAATTAAAGTGCGCAGAGCCTGCAGCAGAACCGAGCCGACGCAACGCCCAAGGGTATCTGTGTTTGTCTGGCAGTTTGTTGTCAAATGACCATTGTATGTGATGCTTCCCATCCATTCCGGCTTTGTGTCTGTCAGCTAACCTTTCTGTGCGTGTGTATACGTTATAAAGAATCCAGTCTTTGTTGAAAGGATCGAAATATGAGCAGTCGGAGTTGGGCCATCAAACTAAAAATTTGAGGTCAAACAAACCTTATTAAAATGTGCCGGATATCAGTTGTTACCAACCAGGTGATATTTCCGCATGCTTTCATCACTTTGACTTTTAGTAAGACTGTTATAACGGTGTAAGTGCAATCCGCCTACCGGTGCTTTCCGCCTACTCAGTAAAGAGGTGCTATCCGCCGACAACTAGGTGCTATCCGCCAACCACTAAGGTGCTTTGCGCCTACTTTTCGGTGCGATTCGCCTACTCAGGTCTGATCAGAGTGACACCAGTTTTAAATGCAGGCACAGGGCGCAATTAGCCTAAATATGACGAAGAGGGCGCCTGGGGATAGGACAGACACCTCCCCTACGCAGGTCAAATTTGAGTGACATGTAATAGTGACTCCTAAATAAGACAAAGAGGGAAAGTAAGAGTGGCTGAGAGGCCCGGCCGGTCGCCCAATAAAATAAAGTTCAAAAAGGCGGCCGCGCATGTTTCTTTTATGGTCATGGAGGCGGCTGACTTTGGACCGGCCGAGTTCGGCAAATCCAAAATGGATGCTAAATGTTTGAAATTTGTTAGTCGTGTGCATGAAAACCGTGTTTACCGGTTTCAAGTGCGACGTCGAAAGGCGAATGGATCAGAGTACTGGGTGTGCAGTCACTGCCGACAGCTCAAAGAAAAGGACAATCGAAACGGCGCTGTGAGTTCAATTTGTATTTTTAACTTTGTGTAATGTGCTAAAATCTACATACTGTATCATAAAATCAAAACCTATTTAATTTCTACGCGCCAGCTGCTTTCTCAACCATCTGAACGAACCAATCGCTCGCTACTTGGACCATTTGAGCTGCTGTCTTGGAGTGGACAAGAACTGTGGCATGGCCAATGAGCGAGCAGATTATTTTTGATGATCCCTGGTTTTTGTTCTGAGAATTGACTGTGATTGATGTTAATTATTTCGTTGTGCTATACGTAGTATTATTTGTTATGTAGAGCGCTAAGAGAAAGGATAACTGTGAGTTCTTTATTAATTACCTTGGCGGCGTACAACACTTGATAAGTAGGCGGATAGCACCTGATAGTGGGCGGATAGCACCTAATAGGTAGGCGGATAGCACCTAATTAGTCGGCGCACTGGGCTGGTCACTAATTGGGGTCAAATAGTGGGCGGATAGCACCTCAACCGTTATAACTGGCAAAAGATGCAAAACTGCGGCAAAAGCCCCTGACGCTATGATATAAACGGGCACTAGCCGGTCGAACGGCCCAGCCGTCCCCTTGATCTGCCGTTTATTTTTCTGTTCGGACTTAGTGAATAAATCTAATCTAATGCAAAATAAAATCTTAGGAAACACCGAAAGCTCAGAAAATGACTTGGCGCATCATATTTTCTTTCCGAACAATGTTTTAGACTTAAAGGATAACAGTTTAATATAATTTAAGAGTCGGTCCACGAAAAAATCAAACATTGGTCTGTACAGCTGATTTTTCAAAATCACCGCACAGATGTGAAACTTTCAGCGATTGAAGACCATGAAAAGAAATGAAAAAGTTTGCCATCCGATTTTCTCTAGCTGCATTTCAACCCAAGTTATGGACCCTCGAAAATCGGGATTTTGGCACTCTCCAGTGGCACCACCCTAACTTTGAACGGCTGTGGTTCACTAGTCTGTGGACGAAATGTTGTCAGTCATGGGTCGTTAGAAAGACCATTTCAAGTAGTTTCAAGCGCTTCTGTCAAATTTTCAAAAAATTGGTCTGATCTTGTGCAATTCGCCATAAACTTTAACAGGCCATATCTTAAAATTGAACATGGTATCTCAAAACGTGACTATCATATTCGGAATCTCCGTTCTTTTGTGCATCTAACGGTACCAAACATATTTATATGGAGTTGCAATCTGACAGTCAAACGATCAGTTGAAAGTAGGGTGGTCGGACACTTTCAAAAATCGAGTTTTTTGCGCTTTTCGGTCACCCACCAAACTTTGTCTACCTGTCATTCACTATTCTGTTGGCCAATTATTACCAGTTATGGCTCATTTGAAAACTAATGTGACGTATTCCTTGGCGGTCTTGTTACTGGTCAAAAATTTTTGAGGCATTATGTGCAATTTGTCCTGGACTTTGGTGAGTCGTATCTCAAAAGCGAATTATTTGCTAAAGCAGCTGGAAACAGATTCGGAGTCTCCGTTCGTTTCTGAGTCTAACGGTCACATTCGTCAAAAATATTTCCGATTGAATGGCGAATAACAGCTAGACAAGCTTTGGGGGCTGACCGAAAAGCTACAAAAACCTGGTTTTTGAAAGTGTTTGACCACCCTTGTTTCAACTGATCGTTTGACTATCGAAGTGCAAGTCCATATAAATGTGGTTGACACCGTTAGACGCAGAAACGAATTGAGACTCCAAATCTGCTTTCAGCTGCTTTAGCAAATAATTCGCTCTTGAGGTATGACTCACCAAAGTCCAGGACAAATTGCACATAATGCCTCAAACATTTTTGACCAGTAACAAAACCGTCATGGAATACATCACATTAGTTTTCGAATGAGCCATAACTGGTAATAATTAGCCGACAGAATAGTAAATGACAGCTAGACAAAGTTTGGTGGGTGACCGAAAAGCGCAAAAAACTCGATTTTTGAAAGTGTCCGACCACCCTACTTTCAACTGATCGTTTGACTGTCAGATTGCAACTCCATATAAATGTGGTTGGTACCATTAGACGAACAAAAGAACGGAGATTCCGAATATGATAGTCACTATTTGAAATACTATGTTCAAGTTTGAGATATAGCCTGTTAAAATTTAGGGCCGATTGTACCAGATCAATCCAATCTTTTGAAAATCTGATAGAACTCCTAGAAACTACTTGAAATGGCCTTTCTAACAAGCCATAACTGATAACATTTGGTCATGAAACTAGCGAACGGCAGCCGTTCAAAGTTTGGTGGGTGACCGAAAAGCGCAAAAAAACCGGATTTTTGAAAGTGTCCGACCACCCTACTTTCAACTGATCGTTTGACTGTCAGATTGCAACTCCATATAAATATGGTTGGTACCATTAGACGCACAAAAGAACGGAGATTCCGAATATGATAGTCACTTTTTGAGATACCATGTTCAATTTTAAGATATGGCCTGTTAAAGTTTATGGCGAGTTGCACAAGATCAGACCAATTTTTTGAAAATCCCACAGAAGTGCTTGAAACTACTTGAAATGGTCTTTCTAGCGAGCCATAACTGATAACATTTTGTCCACAGACTAGTGAACCACAGCCGTTCATATTTAGGGTTGTGCCACTGGAGAGTGCCAAAATCCCGATTTTCGAGGGTCCATAACTTGGGTTCAAATGCAGCTAGAGAAAATCGGATGGCAAACTTTTTCATTTCTTTTCAAGGTCTACAATCGCTGAAAGTTTCACATCTGTGCGGTGATTTTGAAAAATGAGCTGTACAGAGGTCTTCGCGTCAATGTTCGATTTTTTCGTGGACCGACTCTTAAGGTTTACTGACAATCAAAAGACATGAAAAACCTTTTTTCGATCACCGGCCATAAACTTTTATAAAGCACGCACCTTTCGTGCCGCGTAATCTAATCCACGCACAGTCTGTGCTGCGGAATTGAATGGAGCGCCCGCGCCGATACAAAAAGCCTATTTTTAAGGCTTAACAAAATCGCGATTTCTGAATTTTTTTACCAATTACAGTGCGGTTCGGTATAGATTATCGAATAAGGGCTATGTAAACGCATTTTGAGCATGAATTTTTTCATCAGGTTTGCAGGTTGAAAACCCGCGCCCATACCATTTAAGTAAGTAAAGTTTATTCCCAGACATATACATATAGAATAATGGAAGTACAAAGTATCAATAAGTGCGATATATGTCAAGGAAAAGGCATTGAGTTAGCCATATAGCTATTTTATAACCCAAGCCTATCTATTAGTAAAACACGAAAGATCTAAGCGACTGACTGCCTCTTTAAAGATTTTAACGGATCTGGAATGGACCACATTATCAGTACAGTACAGTACAGTACAGTTTATTCTCGTATAAAGCCTACACCATGCAAGCACAGTAAACGGCCGAGAAATAGAAATCAATAAAAACTAGTCGGGTAACAAAACTTAAGCTTGTGCACTACGAAAGAACTAGATAATCGGCATAAAACATTTGAGAACTGGTTACTTTGAACAAATCGATAAAACGCATTAAAACCGTACTCCGGAACCTCAGGTGGTAGGCTGTTCCATATCCGAGAGTTGGTTGGAAAGAAGGTGGCTGCGGTGGTAGCAGTTCTGGATGCCGCCAACCCTACCATCAACCTATGACTCCTTCTACCACTCGTTCTAGTAACAGAATCCACAATACATGTAGCACTGCAGTACCTAAGCCCAAAGTAGAACTGGTAAAACAGTTGCATCGACCGTTGCGCAGCAACAAGCCAGACAGGCGACAGTTGAGAGACAGCACCACTATTGTACGACTCAAGAAGCAATTTGTACGAGCAGACAAAGTTGTTGCGATGGTATTTAAGAAAAAAGCTTTGAACGCTTTCCAACTTGGTCTGCCATTTCAAGCTAGACGGAAACCAAATCTCGATCGCATACAGAACGTGAGGTAAAATGACACTAGAATAGACCCGTTCAAGCACCTGCAACGGACACGCAGAACGACAGAGTCTGAACAAGGCACCTAAAGCTTTCTTAGCCTGAACACACTTTTTCCGTGTGCTGAACAAAGGAGAGACGACGGTCCACAAGAACTCCAAGATACTTGTACACTTCAACCTGTTCAATGTCCAAGCCATCCAGGGAAAGTGGGAGTGGTAGTTTGGGAGGACTAGGGTGAAGACCAAATACCTGGTATTTGGTCTTGGTTTGTGAGAGAGATAGTTTAAGATTTTTGATGGTGTGAGAAAAAGTGTTTATGTCATCCTGAAGGGCTAGGACATCGGACGGTTTACTTATAGGTCGCACAAGGCACGAGTCGTCAGCATAAAGGTATAGCACAGTACCGTCAGTATAGTTTTGCTTAGCCACAGAGTCTATGTAAGCTAGAAACAGGTCAGGGCTACTGTTATTTTAATAGTGAAATTTTATTTTAATTTAATATTAATATAATAGAACCAGCCGATTTTAATTTTAATTTAATATTAATATAATAGTCCCCTGTTAGTTTTAATTTAGATTTAATATTAATACTATTAAGTAACAATTTTAATAGTATTTTAATAGCATTTTAATAGTAGATTCTAAAATGAACTTAAAAAGTTTTGGACACACTTTAGCGAATTGGTGAAACAACATTGTTGGCTTGAAATTGCTAGTGTAAGTTGAAAATTTATTCAGAGATCCAACTTACAAGCATTTTTCTATGTAAATTCACGACCATTCTTTTTAAATGACTTTGCCTGAAAATGGTTTTAAGCATACATGTAGCAGAGGAGTCTGGGGGGTCTGCCCACCACTCGAGTTAGGCCAGACCGCCCGGATGGGGACCCCTCCCTCGAGACGACTTTTCCGACCCCATTCCGATCTTTCTGGCAAGTAATTTTTTGAGCAAATTTTTGCGATTTTCTGCAATTTCAGACACAAAAATTGCCAAAATTGCCTGTAAAACAGCACTTTTTAGCTGTATTTCAACCCAAATTAGCGGTTCTTGACGAAAAATTGCGATTTTTTTACGATTTTTGAGCGTTTCTTAGTGCCCAACCCCCTCCCAAAATTTGGCTCAGACCCCGCGGCCGGCGCCAGACCCACCAACCCCGTCCCCCTTCCTCAGATGACCTGTTAAGATATTGGAAATTGCATTCGAACAGAACCTAGGCATTAAAATTTGAAAGAAAATATTGATGCATAGTTATAGAGACATTTTGACAGGAAAAGGTTGTTACATAGGTTATTGAGTAGATTAAGGCCCTTTTGTCATTCATGCCTATTACTGAGAAAAGTTCCACAGTTCCAAAGATTCGAGATTCAGAGGGCTGTCAGACACCTTCAATTTTTATCATTTTCTGAGGTAATATTCTGATTTAAATTCTAGTATTGTAGGTAACCCCTTCATTGTCAAACAAGGTTAAACTATTAAAATGCTATTAAAATACTATTAAAAATAAATTTTAATATTCAGCCCCTCTTTGTATTTTTAATTTAATTTAATATAATAGTAGGCCCTCTATTTTAATATTAATATAGATTTAATACTATTAAAATGGTACTATTATTAATAGTTTTATGTTAATATTAATATATTAAAATAACACTAGTCAGGGCCTAGACAACTACCCTGAGGCACCCCACTAAGGACCGAGCGCTCAGCAGAA
Organism: Sabatieria punctata; assembly: GCA_030248155.1. NCBI lineage: Eukaryota > Metazoa > Nematoda > Chromadorea > Araeolaimida > Comesomatidae > Sabatieria > Sabatieria punctata. The sequence goes on from JASANB010002600.1 coordinate 96,757, forward strand.
AAAGAATCTTCCACGCGAACCTGGAACTTTCTGTCTTTCAAGTAGGACGCCAGCCAAAGCAAAAGCCAGTCAGGTAAGTGGTAGGTGTCTCTGAGGCAAAGGAGCAGGTCAGAGTGTGGCACTTGGTCGAAGGCGGCTCTGATGTCAAAGTAGACGGCAGCCGCCACACCACTACTGTCCAAGCCACAGGCAACAGAGTGTACAAAATTTGCAAGACAGTCGACGGTTGTCCGACCGGCCCGAAATCCAAATTGGCAGTTAGAGATTTTGCCCTGCAGAAAGGACCACAGCACTTTCTTGATGTGACGCTCCAGAATTTTGGAAATAATGCTCAGCAAGGCAATTGGACGAAAGTCCTTCGGGCACTTGGGTGGTCTACATTTAGGCACAGGAGCAATAATAGAGTGCTTCCAGTGGTCAGGCACGACACCCTCTGAGAGGGATCTGTTGAAAAGTTCAGTCAACACAGGTGACAGCACTCCAGCACACTCTCGCAGAAAAACAGAAGGGATTTTATCTGGGCCAGGCGATTTGCCAGGTTTGAGACTAGAAAGCTGATGGTGGACCCAGATCTCGGTGCACTTGTGCAGGTCTGGGGAGACTGTAGCAGGTCTAAGAGTGGGCGTTTCAGAGGTGGGTTGCTGCCAGTTGGAATAGAAGTGATCTGCTAAGGCGGCGGCCTTCGTTGCAGCATCAGAGACGGTCAGACCGTTGACGGTGAGAGCGGGAGAAGAGTTGGTTTTGCCCCGAGCCTCGTTGTAGGCCCGCCAAAAGCCGCTCTGACCCGGACTTGCATTGGCAAAAATGCGTCTGACTCGTTCCTGTCTGGCCTTCTTGACAGCGTACTTCACCTTTCTACGTACTGTACGATAGCGGGAGAGGACTGAAGGGTCCGCGGTAGCAGCTAGAGCTTCCCTCAGTTGCTCTTTCTCTCGAATCAAGCCCTCAATTTCCGGCGTGGTGATCAGTTTAGGTGCTCGCTTCCGCACAAAAACTCTTGGTACACAGCGCTCCACGCACTCCATTACACGAGTGTAAAAGTTCAGCCAGGCCTCGGTACAGGTGGCAGCGTTGAGCACAGCAGGCAAAAGGCCGCACTTCGCTAGTTGCCTGCGTAGCACAGGCCAGTCCGCTCGTTTCCATACATACACAGTACGACGGCCGCCGCGGGCGCGTCTGGGCTTGCTCGCTCGCAGCCAACACCAGACAGGGCAGTGCTTTTTCTCAACTGGGTCCAACAGGCCCCAGTCTTGAACACGCAGTTCGGCACCCACAAAACACAAGTCAATCGTACGCTCACCGTGAGTGGGTTTGTCAACAAGCTGTCTGTAGTTGTAGGCAGAAAGAAGTGGAGACAGGTCCTGCGATTCGGCAACGGCATCGACATTAAAGTCACCAACAACCACAGAGTGGCTGTTTTGGTAGTCCAGAGTTGCAAGAAAATTACCCAGCTCATCAGCAAACCGGGCTTTGGGCATGAGGTTTGGGCTGCGATAGACACAGACAACGTTCAAGTCTCCAGTAGCAGTCTTAAGTTTAACAGCAACCATCTCCTGAGAGTTTGGAGTGGAGAGTCTGGTAGCATGCAGACACTTTCTGGCCAGGATAAGGACGCCACCACCATTTCGTGTGCGGTCAGCACGAAACAGGTCGTAGTCTGGCATACAGATCTCCTTGTCCTCAATAGAAGAGTCAATCTTAGTTTCTTGCAAGCAGACAATGTCAAAACGAAACAGCTCCATAAGATGTCGAATTTCAAGGATTCGGTTTCCGGAGTCAGAGAGACATCCATTCACGTTTGCAGAAAGCAACTTTAGACCATTTGAGACGGCCATTTGTACAAAAACACGCGAGGAAAAGAAAGCACAAGCAGAGCAGGGCTAAACAGGCCGCCGCACGGCAGGCCGCCCTGGGCCGGATAGGTAAAGGCTATCAGGTAAACTGTTCCATATTGGGACAACTCTACAAGCAAAAGAAAAATGTCTTGTGTTAGACCGTGCTCGTTGAACAGATAGCTGTAAAGAGTGGCTACGAGTTATAGTTTGGGGTGCTATAGAGAAAAACTCTTCGCATGACATATCAACTATGCCATGAAGCAGTTTATAGACGAATACAAGATCGGCTTGTATTCTCCTGATGTTCAAATACTGTAAGCCCGTAGCTACTAGACGAATTTCATAAGGCAGAGAACCAAGCCCAGGGATCTTAGAAGTAAAGAAGCGCTGCACAGATTCAATTTTCTGAATATCTCTTGTCAAATGAGGAGACCAAACTTGGGTACCGTATTCTAATCTAGGACGTAAGTAAGTTTTGAACATTTTAATGAGAAAATCAGGATCCTTTAGTTCAAAGCACGATAGAATAAGATTGGCCATAACGCGAGCCCTATTAGTAATGTAATTGCAGTGGGTTGTAAATTTTAGGTCGGGAGTAATCAAAACCCCCAGATCCCGAACACATTCAGAAGTGGGAATGATTGTGCCATCAACTGTGTATTCGAACATTGAGTTGAGTCGGGGATACAGATGTAGGACTGAAGATTTATGCAATGCAATATTCAATTACATAGCCTTAGCCCAATTGAACACCGCGTTTAAATCATCTGAAAGTACAGTATTGCCAATTAGTGTAGGGACGGAAAAATAGATTTTTGGAGTCATCAGCAAACAGTTTGATTTTGCTATGCTTTAGTACTTCAGGAAGATCGTTAATATATATGAGAAATAGGACTGGACCCAAGACAGAGCCCTGAGGCACACCTGATTGGACTGGAATCCAATCAGAGCTGTATCCATTGATACAGACCCTTTGGGCACGGTTATTGAGAAAGGCACTGAGCCATTTCAATAACTGGCCACAAATGCCATAAGCTTTCAACTTTTGTAGCAATTTCGGATGACTTACAGTATCAAATGCTTTAGCAATATCAAGATAGATAACGTCAACCGGTATCCGCTGGTCCACAGAGATCGTCCAATCATTGACGCAGCTCAAGAGCTGACCAATGGTTGAACGACCTGCTAGAAAGCCAAATTGCTGCTTTGAAATCAAAGCAGACCGAACAAGAAAATCAAGCAATGTTTGCTTGATCACTTTTTCCATAAGCCTACAAGTTGTACTTGTAAGACTAATCGGTCTGTAATTCACAGGAATACTGGAATTGCCAGATTTATAAATAGGCGTAACGTTGGCAGTTAGCCAATCACTTGGTAAGGTTGCAGTAGCCATGGATACCCTCATGACAGTGCATAAGGGTTCACACAGATAAAGTGAAAGTCGTTTCAGAAAAACGGTTGGAATTCCGTCTGGACCAGCAGATAATTTCGGTTGTATGTGTTCTATAGATAATACAAATTTTCAGGAGAGAACTCGACTGTTGAAAGCCTATGGGGAGTCCTATTGGGAAAGTAAAGTTGAACCCCATTATCGGTTGAAAAAACGGAACTAAACTGTCTGTTAAAAACTGTACATTTATCTAAATCAGTAACTATGTTAGAGTCATTAGTTCTTAAAATCGGAATGGAGGGACGACATGTAAGTTTTTTATTTACGTATGCCCAAAATGATCGGTCGTTATTGTTTTTGAGTACCGATAATTCGCGGTTTAATTTATCAGTTTGACAAGAGCGCCGAAAGTCTAGAACAGCAGTTTTCCAGAGTGCATGTAATTGGTCTGAGTTTCCATTAAAAGATTTAAACCGTCGATGTAGCCGTTTTTGTTTCAGATATAGTTTACGTGTAGATACGCTAAATTGAGAAATTTTAGAAGTTTCTTTATAATTTGGTACAAACTCGGAAATTAGCGAGTTTAGAACTCCTAAAAATTTTGACCAAAAGTCATGAATAGTTAGGCAGGTTGAAAATATTAATGGCCAGTCAACCCCTTCGAGAATACAAGCAATCCTATCGTACTTTGCACGTGAAAAGCATTTTTGACAATGGTTATTAACAGACATCCTATTGAAAGGTCCACACTCAAAAACAACAGAACAGTGATCGCTACCCGAAAAGGGCTCAATAACTCTACAATTGCTAACTAAAAATGGCTCGTTATACAGTACTAGGTCTAGTATATTATCGTTCCTAGTCGGTTCAGAGACAGTCTGGGAAAGTCCATTAGTAAGAAAAAAATCATATAGAGCACGCTCGACAGGTAAAGCATTTGGAAAAGTCGAGCCAGAGCCATTTATTTGACCTGATTGACTAATATGTAGAAAAGGCAAAAGGGTAGGTTGAGGCGACTGCTCTAGAGGAGCGTAGCCTAGGCGCATCAAGAGCAACAGTGAAAGCCCCAGCCGTCAGTCGGACTCACTCCCCTACTACTGGTTTACCAGTGTTCACGTGATACTCGTCCACTCGCCAGCCGCATTTACGAGATGAGCTCTATCCAGTTTAAAGCATTTGGCGTGGACGACCAAACGTATCCTAATCAGTATCCTTGCCCAACGTGTACAAGGTGAAGCAGTCTGTCGAGTTGATTATCATGTTCTGCGGCCCCAATGATATTGCTAAGGGTGCCTCAGCGGCAGTAATGTTGGCTTGAATATTCAAATATACATATACAAACAAATGTTTTGGATATACATATACGTACAAACAGACTTGATATATTTGTCTATTTTCATTTCTGTATTTTTGCAGTAAAGAGTTTGATAGCCTCTTGTTCTGTGCATTGTGATGCTTATGTCACAGATGATTCCAGTGATGTGATGTGACAGTTGGTGGTGGGTCACCATGTTCACAGTGGCGACGATTATTCTGACGGCCTTGACCAAATGAGCTGTGATCTCATCTGGCTTCTTATTCTTCTGATCCAGCTGCAACTCTTCGATGTCTGCTCTAGCTCTTGCTATCGCCTGTGTTTTTGTAGACTCCTTCTTCAGCCATCTTTACTACTTTGCAATGGCTTCCTCCTGTTTCCCCCATTGCTCGATAACATGGCTTCTATAGTGGCAGTTTTCCCAATGCCAGAGGACCCACTAAGAGGGAGACAGCATGTTTACCATCGATGAAACGAGAGACTGCTTGTTTTTGCTGGAAATTCAAGCTTTTGCATGCTGGATTAGCGCCAAGATTTCGCATTCCTGCAATACTTGGAGGTTCAGGTACTTCGGTGCTCCAGGGTCCCATCACAACTTGTAAGTTTCTTTCAGGGCCTTGTCTGTTATAGCGTTGCACGTTTGACCACTACGTCGACTAGGGGAGCGGCAGGTTCTTGACGGCCACGCACGTCTCGTTTTATTTGCAGATAAAAGACCAGTCCAGACCGCTGGTCCGGAAGAGTAAGTAACATAAACTAGGCCAGCACTCCTGGCTAGACAACAGTCAAAGTTTACTGCATGTTAAAACCTTCCTTCACTATGCAGCGAAAAACAGGTGCCAGCACTAAACAGTACATGTTAAAGATCACAGTTAAAACCAAGTCGAATAACAATAGAAAGGAACTGATTACTGTTTAAGCACCTACGATTAACGCAACCACAACCTACGATAAATGCGGGCTTGGTGCGCCGTCCCATTACTACAGTATGCACACAAGAGAAGATCTCATTACGTGTGACACTCCACCACACAAGTTGGTGCACACCAACTACCAACAACTAAACAAAAAGAAAACAAGAACAAGGCCCACCCATTTTGGGCGGTGAGCTGACCCCTAGAGACACAAATACGAAGAGAAAGAGCAGAACAAGGGGTACCAATTCCCGGTGGTACCCAAACTCCAAGTTTGATTGATTTGATTGAAACAGTTTATTTCCGAAGAAACAGGGTGACGGTCGCCCCTTCGGGCACTCTAATCTGTCAAACCCTGTTAGTACAAGACAAGTTAGTATGCACTCAAACTGTCAAGTCACATTAACAGCAGAAAGAAGCTAGACATCAACAACTAGCACTAACGGAACAACGGAGGCTGTTAAATGTGGTTCAAACACGTCATCTGATTTAATACAGACACAGAAAGTTGATAGGTCAGAATTGACTTCAAGGTTAGAAAGCGCATTCCACAGCCTAATACTTTGGTTAAGAAATGACATTCGTGAACGTTCTAGTCTACAGAAAGGCACGTTCAACGTTTTTACATGGTTCACACGGCCGCGACTACCTACAGTATTCTTTCGCAGAGTAAGCGTTTCTGTGGGCAAATGGCGAAAACTGTTCACATACTTGTACATAGTAATCAATCGCAACTGGCATACGGTCCGATAGAAAGGAACAAGCTTCAGCTGTACTAGCAGTTCTGGGTATGGCTTAACCAAATCATTAGATATAGATGGGTATTCTTGCCCATTCTGTTTGAAGCTTTCCACACACAGTTTTTGTTGTCATATTTCCATGCCCGCGTGTCTTGGTAAAGCTTTATGTATCGATGAACAGTAGAACAAAACGATAATTTATCGTTTGGGTCTAAAAAAGCCAATATTTCAAGCAAAACTAACTCGACCAGCTTCATTGTAGGGTCGGAGTATATTAATGGAGCGTTGGATTGTTTGTACAGTATATACAGTATAGATAAAAAAAAAATGTCCCATCGTTTTTTCGGGCTTCACTCAAACGTTTCGTTCTCAGTCACTTCTTTACCGATTTGGCTCAAATTTTCAGCAAAAATTAACAACATGGTTGGCTAAATATTCTGCAAGTTTAGTGCCAAAATTCCGACTCATACTGGTTTTATGAACCGAAAACTAGGAATGAGGGTGGTCCACGCAAATTTATTTTTTTTCGGTAATCCAAGTAGTACAGTCCTGAAACTTGCAGGAATGATTGGTGTTGCCATTGGGCATAACATACTAAGCGGGCAGCCCTGTAGCTCAAAGGGCACTAAAATGGGGGAATTTCAAAAACATAAGTGAAAATCCCATAGTTAAGAAATCTGCACCTTCTAGAATAAAAGCACTGAATCTGTTGTTAATCAACATAGATTGTAGCAGGAAGTTCGACAAATAAATGAACCTGATATTTAAGCTCTGTTCCACACCATAGTAACCATCCCTGCAGCGTTTTTTGAAAATTGAAAATCTTTAGAATCGTCATTTTGCCAGTTTTACGAAGAAAAGTCATATTTCGTCATGTTTTTGAAATTCCCCCATTTTAGTGCCCTTTGAGCTACAGGGCTGCCCGCTTAGTATGTTATGCCCAATAGCAACGCCAATCATTCCTGCAAGTTTCAGGCCTGTACTCCTTGTATTACCAAAAAAAAATTAAGTTTGCGTCGACCACCCTCATTCCTAGTTTTCGGGTCATAAAACCAGTATGAGTCGGAATTTTGGCACCACACTTGCAGAATATTTAGCCAACCATGTTGTTAATTTTTGCTGAAAATTTGAGCCAAATCGGTAAAGAAGTGACTGAGAACGAAACGTTTGAGTGAAGGCCGAAAAAGCGATGGGACATTTTTTTTATCTATACTGTATTTAACGCACCGATGGGTACCTGCTACGAGTGAAAGACTTTGTAGTTTGGCTCGCTGGCTCGTATTACTAAGGGGTGGTGTCAAGATAGAGTACGAAACTCGCTATTTTCTCGCCAAAATCTCGTCGTTTTCTTTCTATTTTGTCACCATAATCTCGCTAAATTCTCGCCATTTTCTCACTATTTTTTCACTAATAACATAAAGTAAAGATAATATCAGGGATTGCACGAAATAACAGTTGCAAAGAATAGCAAAAGGCTTAAAATTATGATCACACATACCAGACAAAACAATGACCATCTTACCTATTAAATTAATTTGATTGCTAAATTAGGGTGGCGTCCATTGTATCGAATTGCAGCTGAGCGGAACATTTAACATAAATGTTACCTTAACTCTTACACCGTTTTTTCAATCCGAGTCCAACCCTGATCCGTCGATATAAAACCATCTATGCCGACAAGAATGCCTGGTAAGGTTTCTCCTGGATAATGCCGAGTATTGCTGGTAACTTGCAGATAACCTGAGGCTGTCGAGGCGGGCCTAGGAGCAGGAAATTGGGTTCTTACCACTCATTTCTTGCCGACCAGATTGGCAAGTCAACCATCTTCGAAATCTGTTTAGTAACTGAATAAAAGATACAATATGAATGAATACACACTCTCACTACAGCTAAACTGAAACTCTTTTCGCGAATAAGCCGATTAATCCTATAAAACAAGCTTTTATTGCTGCAAATTCTACTAAAAGAACAGAAGCATAACCTTGATAAACGGCGATATGGGTGTAGTGCACAGTTTAGAGTGTTCTCACAGTGGAACCGTTACAGTCATAAAGGTGCAGTTCGATTACGCAAATGCTGGTACAGAGCTGAAAAGCGCAGACAAACTCGGGCCAGTTGCTATTGGCAGAACAGAGGTGGAGTACATGAGTCACGGTCGATACATAGATCGCTATATGTTTCCATTACGACCTGCCTGGGCAATTACCATTCACAAAGCGCAGGGTTTAACTGTCGATAAAACAATCGTTAATATCGGGCCAAAAATATTCCAAGCAGCTCAAGCGTATGTTGCACTTAGTCGTATTAGAACCTTAGAAGGTGTATTCATCGAGAAAGAGGATCTAAGATGTGTGCTCAAACGTATTTACGCTGATGATGAAGTCAAGAAATACAGTCTGGTACAATTTTATCGCTATTTGAAACTCATGCACACTTTCCGCAGAAAAACCGATACGTGTTTACGTTCGCAACCACTAGATGGCGCGCTGGTCGCGAGTTCAGAGTTAGGTAGCTAGTTGGTCAATAGCAGCGTGCCGATTGCCAACGGAGGTAGTAAGATCTGTGGATTTCGCAAAATGAAGGAAGGAAAGCGCAAAATTCGAAAAAGCGCCAGGCTATCGGAGGCAGTCAATACGGAAACATCTGAAAGCGGGAACGATCTGCCTGAACGGTCTCCATCTCCCTAGACCTCTACTCGCAGAAGAAGCAAGCGGCCAAAGGGTGGTTTGCCGCCAAAGAAGCGCCGACGACTCATCTATGAGGAGCTCGACAGGAGTCCCGAACCCGAGCCATTCCCACCCGACACAGTATGCCAAGAGTCAGATGGTAAAATTACGATTAAATAGTGTTTAGTTGCACTGACTTTTATGTTGTAGGTGAACTTCGAGATGCTGGACCGACAGGAACAATGACTGAAAATATTCCGTCCCTGCTTCGCGGCAAAAGAGACTTAATAGACAGAGTAAGTGTATCTAGAAATTTTCTTCATTAATTACTGATCTGATTACGATCCAGTCCTACGTTTAGCGCTGTGACAATTAGCAAATAGCGTACATTACTGTTTAGTGCTGCACCAAGGCCAGTACACCGCCGTTTAATAAGTAACTTCTTGAAAACTAACCTGCTGGCACCAGGACAACAGTCACTAGAACCGTGTGATCGATTTATGTAAACAAGCGATTTTACACAATCAGTAACGATGTTAGTGGGATGTGTTCAGAGCTATGGGCGATCGACAGTTGCAGACAGAGATGGACAATTGGAGAAGCGTTTTAATTAGAAATTTTCTTGTGGCAGCAATGACTCCAATCAATAGCAGCGTATACAGCAAGAACAGGAAAAACTAACAGAGCAAAGCAGAGAGAGAAAGCGAGAAGGCGAACAAAGAAATGCTGCAAAAGGTTACTGTAATAAATCCATTTCCGTTACGTTTAAGTCTGCAGCAAAACGCGGGAATACGAATATCTGCCTGCAAACACTTCAACACTCCTCCTCAATTAGGTAACATTACAGAGATTACCAAAAATACACGCCGCCGCGCAACAGCATTAAAGCTACATGAAATTTACACCGCCAGCAGCAACAGACAAGTACACCTGTTCATAGTCATACACAAAGTTCAGCTTTGTGTCCAAATGCTTGGTTCTGGCATGGGATTCGAGATGCGGTCTTTTACAGATTGACAGTGTGGCCTGATTGTCCTCAAGGACTGTTGTAACTTGATGCTGTTTCCAGCCCAGATCAGCCAGCAACTGAAGCATTCACTTTACATCAGAGACCGCTTCAGAAAGGGCGTTGAATTTTGCTTCTGCAGTCCAGTTGAGACCAACGTCTGCCAGTGACTGAAGCGTTTCATTTATGCAGTACTACTGTAAAGTTGTGTGTGCAAGACAATCGCACAATAAACTGTGACAGCGCTGTTGTCTATTAATGAATTGTTGCCGACGCTTGGGTGTCCATATGGCCTGGCGGTTTGTCTGTCAAGTTGTATTGGATAAGCCGTATCATGTTACAGAAAGATCGTCGGTAGTTGGTCGTATATAAGAATACCCTGTCAAGCAAAATTCTATACCGATAATGTTGAACATAACGTGTAGCGTTATTATGTAAACCTCAAGATACTTTAGTTAAATGCACAGCAATTAGCCATGATCGACAGCGACACAAGAAATGGGAGAGACCAGAAGAAATAAGTACAGAGAAAAGATAGGCCGTACGCACAAGAAAGAAAGACAGAGCGGCCGCGGCAGAGAGACGGGGCCGGTATTCATATAGGACGTAGGACTAACTAAATCTGGCCGTTTTAGGACGCCGCGCGGGCCGTAGGACAATTCATAAAATTTTGCTTAGGATGGCCGCTCTTAGGAAATCCTATGGCGTGCGGCCGCTTAGGACGTAGGTTTTAGCGTGCGTTGCATGCGATAAACACTATTGGTTGCCTGTCTACCAATATCTCAGTTAGAAAACGTAATTATATATACCTGAAATTACTAGTAAACGTTTAAATATTCATGTTTTTATTAAAATGTAGTGTTTTTACTCTTTGGTTTCTTTTTCTTTTTTGCTCTGTGTAGTTGAAAAACGGCTAAATTAAGGTTAAAGAACAAAAATGACTACTTCTAGACTGAAACTTGGGCTTCCAGTTGATGCCAACAACAAAATGTGGCAGTCAGATTTGAATTTCCCTCCTAAACATTTCGGGTGGCGGTGGTTCAAACCGCTAATAAAAGGCGCTTAGGATTTCCAACGAGTATCATATCCTAAACAGTTTTATGAATAATCCTAACGTACAGCGTAGTACTACGGCGAAATAGGACGTCCTAAACGCCTTAGGTTGTCCCAAGCTTAGGATATTTTTATGAATACGAGCCCAGGGTAAAAAGCAGCCGCACGCTGGGTAAACCAGGCGGCAGAGGAATAGATAGGATTGAGTATGCCTGTGTTAGACCGTCGCGTTTGATATAGGAGCGGTCCAGAACTCTGTCAGTCACGTTTATGCGATCATTCAAACATACCGTTTACACGTCATTTTAGACAATGAAGATCAAGGAATTTGCCGTTTTCGTTGCACACGTTCTGGACAAAACTTCCCAACAATTGCGCCCATCTTTTCGCTTGGCGTGCCAAAATTTTGACGTCCTATGGGACGTCTTGACCTAGGCACAGCAAGACATTTTTGAAGAGACGTCGATAATTCTGAAGTTGGCAGGTTTACTGCGTCAAGCATTGGACTGATATAGTTCACAATTTTACCGGCAGATGGTATTGCAACCGGGATCCCGGCATTTCCCGATGAAGCGGGAATTCCCGGTATTTTCACTCCCGGTTTCTGGTCCCGGTTCACACATTCTCTAATACCGGGAATATCGGCAAATAAAATTTATGGCAGTATTGACAGTTTTTTGCAGATACTATGTACACTACCGCCCACCTACAGAGTCACATACGCCATACGTATGCATACGTGTGTGACCTCCGCGCATGTGTGTGTCTGAGGCACACGTGTGCAGACGTATGGGTAGGTGACACACGCGTGTGTGCTAATTGTTTACTGCCTGTCAATCGGCCGATTCTTATAGGAACATCTCTGTTTATACAACCGATCTAACACTGTATTTATTCAGACCCTTTCAGGTTCAAATCAATCAATCTTTACTTTGACATTGGTAAGACATTGGTAAGACTACTGCAAGGTTGACATTGGTAAGACTACTGCAACAGCTGACTTTCACACTTTTTCTTTAGAACTAGTATATTGTTGCGCCTCCTGAATTGGCTCGAACCTCGCTAATTACATCAAATATTTTCACTATATTTCTACGACAATAGCTCTTTGTGACATTGTTTGCCCAAAAGCTCTTAATTCCACTAATCAACTCGGCACGAGTATGCGGCTTCCAGTAGCTACGAATGAATTGTTTGAGATGCGCCCACACACGCTCAATAGGGTTGAGGTCCGGGCTCTCCGGCGGCCAAAAGCTGGGGTCGGAATTAATTCGGTTGGCCTCAATCCACAGCAGAGTCGGCCGGCTTTTGTGGCATGGCGCACTGTCGGCCTGCAGGATACAGTTGCCATCTGGGTAGGCGCTCTCCACAAAAGGAATGAACATCTGAAGGTAAGACCCGGTCAAATCATGGTTGATGCCGTTTCTACAAGAAGGTGTCTACTTTCAAGACATCTATCCGCTACCCATTCTAATGGCTCTGTGGAGTCTACCAACAGCAGTACATCGAAAAGCTGAAGAAATTGCACGATTCGTCTCCTTCACTCAAGCTATGGCTATGCTAATGATTGCGAACAGAGATGTCTCGTTGCAACGTGTGGCTGAGCTCTGGTTGATGGCTCAAGACCGACACATGATTTGGGCTTTGATTCAGTCACCGTGGATCAAGGATATCGTGGGAAAGGTTTAAGTTAAAAAAAGTCCTTTTTGCTTTGAAGGCGAATTAAATGCTGTAAGTGTTAAACTTCACTGTAGCTGAGTACCAGAGGCAGTATGAGTGCGTCGGAAGAACAGAAAGAGGAATACCTAAAAAATAGCTGTTGAATGTTCTAAATGACCAAGTCCCCGACTTGAAACCTCGGATGGAACAGCTAGAGACAACGGTAGAGGAGACGAAAGTAGAAGTCGAAGCGCTTTCTTCGAGTCACTTAGCCACCGCCGCTAAAGTGGCGACGTTATCCGAACAAACCGACCAATTTCAACAAATTGCCAAGGTGGGAATATGGATTAGTAGTTATTATAATATAAAACTTGGCTATAATTCCTTCCAACCAGTGTATACATACATTGTATATAGGTAGCCGAAGTGAGAATGGCTGTTCTTGAGAAGAAATTCACGGAGGAGCAGGTCAAAATTGTGGGCCATGGCCTAGCGCCTATGGCCTCATCTGACCAACTGCAGGCAGCTGTTCACGAAGTGATCGGGATCCTCTTCCAGGACGACGAGGAAGCAAAGAAGCGAATGCAGAATTTCCGAGTTTTCATGCCCAAAACAATCCAGGCTCAGGCTCAACCAATCCGTGTTCAGAAATTACCAATCTTTGCCACGTTCCCAGGAAACGGCGATCTAGTGAATCGAATGCCGTCCTTTGAAGCACGTCAGAAGTTGAAAACGTACGAAAAAAATACAGGCAAGTCTACATGTATGTTACCTATACGTGAGATTAACGGGGTTATATATAGGAAAGGCTTTGTTCTTCAACGTCGTCCTAGCGGGAGCTGAAAACAGAATGCGAATCTTCACGGCCGCCATGATACACGAGATCAATAAGGAAAAAGGCTCCACCACCGCCAAGATGATTAAAAATTTTGGAATTAACTTAGGTAAGTAACGTTTTACTGGTACAGAAAATACAGCGCAGAATACTATTCATACATTGTACAGCAGAACTTTGGGAAGAACCATCTGACGCTTCATTTAAAATTTAGCTGGACAGGATCTACCGTATGATGTTCTCGGACTTGACAATCAAACGCGAGCCTTCTGGCCAACCTCTAGAAAGACCAATTCAAAGATGGTTAAGCCACTGAACGTCAGAGCCACTCAGCTAAAGTCCTTGCCAATCACCGGAACGCCTTGTCCTGAAACGAACAATGAACAAGATCAGCGCTCCCACACTCGGATGGTCGAGGACTTGGCCCTGGAGCGACAGGCTGCACAGGCTCGTCAGTCGATGCGGGGCTCCGGCATTACCCCTCCGTCCAAGCGTTACAAAACTACTTAGACTGATACACGAACTCATGATTTATTTATTTTATTTATTTCGTACAACAGTACATGAGTAGCAAACGGTACTAAAACCGACTCCAGTGCCTACTCAGATTAGTACTTGGTTAGTAAATACTAAAACTAAGCATGTACAACCTCAATAACACGGCTGTCCACTAACATATCAAAAACAATATTACTCTTAATCAGTCGAACAAACCCTATAAAATCAAGCTCAATCTCTCTTTGCAACAAGAAATTCCATAAAACAGAACACTGGTAAAACACAGACTGTTTGGACCGTTCCAGAGACAATCGAGGCAACATTAAGGTCCTGGTGTTTGTTACGCTTCTAAGACTTCTACGTACTCCAACCTCATCAGTATCAACAAACTGTTGCTGCGGAAAATATCTACGCCCAAGAACGTATTGGAAAAACAACTTCACCCTACATTCAAACACAAAACGATAGACTGGCTATAAACGTAACCTAGCAAGCAACTGAGAATATGTGGTATCGGGCGAGAACTGATTCAGGACCATGCGACAGGCAAATTTGTGGCACCGCTCCAGGAGCCTTCGGTCTCCCACCCCAACAGGATAGGCCACCGGAAGCCCATAGAGCAGCACCGGAAATATGACTGTCACATACTGTAGGCCCTCCTAAGCGTTTGAACAGAGACATATTTAGCGAAAGTCAACTGAAACTCGCAAACAACACGGTAGATAGAGTCTGTTCTTGCAAGCCTGGGGCAGGTCGTAATTGTCGTTGACAATGATTTCGTAGACCTGTGCTTTGAATGTGTCTAGTGGCGTTTAGTGTTTACTGTACTGTTTGTATGTGTTTCAAAGTTTCGAAGTTAATCAAAAACATGATTTTTCTAAGATTTCAGGAACCAGTTCACTCTTGATCACAGTGACTTTTTAGTATGGTATTCTTAAACAAAGCAAGTAGTTCCTGTGTTTACTGTATGTTTGCTTGTGTATATATGTAGAAGGTTTTCGCAGCATGATTTTCAGGGTACTCCTGTGCGTGTCAGATTCTGTCATCAAATTGTAACTCAGGAGAGCTATTAGTTATGTTTCGCGAAACAATCATATGTACTGTAAAAAATCTAAATTTGGTGACATGATCGTTTGTACATCTGTACTGGGGTATTTGAGTGGGGATAAGGGGATTAACATTTCCAGAGCTCTGGTGTCCAATTCTACAGAGGCAAGTGGACCTAAACACCGGTCAGTACCGCAAGCACTTGGAAGCCAAACACAGCGAGCGGTGCTCTGCTGCATCCAAGATTAGGTCCTGTCTCTGAGCGGAATTTGTGCCTTAGAACTTGATGAACAGGACACCCAGAGGAATTGTGCGTGACCGATACGCCAGTCTTGTCACTGGTTACTGGTTTCTCACACAGCCCCTGACGTCCTTGATCTTCTTTTCCTCCAACATAAGCATGCTTTGGGGAGCCGCTTTCGGTGCAACGGCAGATCAAGCCGGTTCCCAGCTCCCGTTTACTTAAGTTTGTCCAATAAAAGTAGCCAAAACATCTGTAAATGAATTTCGTTGTTTTGTTTATTTTTTGTTTATGAGTTCCACTGTCCTTTCGGACAGCTCAGGACACCCCTCGCTCTTTTCAGAGCCCTTCAATGGGGTAGCCCTGTCTACAAACAACCCTCCCCTTTGCTGCCATTAGGTGCAATGGCAGCGCCGGTTTGGTTCCCATTTACCTACTGGCCATTACCGGCTTTCGGCGGTCTGGGTTGGGCTTTACATCGACTACTTCCAGTCGCTTCGACCAGTTTCGAACCCACAAACAACCGCTCTCACGGATGCCGGGGCCGCCGTGACACACGGGATAGCGTAAACTATCCGTGGCCAAGACGCGACTCATTATGCAGGCCAAGGCGACATACTTTATGCAGTCGGTCGCTGCTGCTGGATTAACGATGCCTCTGTTGCTCTGAGCGCTCAAGATATTCTGGACAAGTACCCCCGATTCATCGATATGCCAGAACTTGTAAACAAGATTTAAGATTTTCCAATCGATTAAGCTTAAAAGTGGTTTCAGATACTTCTCGATTTTGAGGCAGAAATTCAAAATACAGCTGGTGCGCTGCCACAAGATTTCCGTGTTGCCTGGTGTCGTGCAGTTCCTGTGATTATCGCTCAAGTTATGGCTCAAAAGAACAAGAGTCCTTACCTAAAGGATGTGCTTCGGGATTTTGGTGTTTTCTGCAGTGATGAAATTTCCGACCTGTCTCCGGGTAAAACAGGTCATTTTACTTATGGGCAATATAGTGAAAACAGGGTTGTATATTTTTCCGAAAAAAACCTCGGCCTGTTTTTTTCCAGTTTTTTTCCGGTTTTTTTTTCGGTTTTTTTCCTAAATCGCGGAAAAAAACTCCAGCCCAAGTTCTGAGTATCCTAGGCTGGTTTTATGATTCCTAACGCTTTCTAGCGCCTTCCTCAGTCTTGTTAGACCAGAAATACACGTGTTACATAGATATAAATCACGAAACAGGCATGAAACAGTGCCTGACAGGTTCCATAAATAATGCTATATGCAAATTTTCTTACAGCAGTTTGCATTCACAGGGATAAGGTTAAGTTCGACTCAAAGTCTTCTTGCGATCTGCATGACCTCCTGGTGTTTCTCGAATTCACGAGATCAGCCAGGATCCTGAAGGTAGGCCAACTTTTTAGTTGGTTGCTTTTTATGCAGGGCATGCTTTGGTGCAGTCGACTGAGGACACAGGGAGCAAGTTTGGCATGAACGAGCTGCTGCTGGTCTATGCTGACATGGAAAACGACCTGCCGCAAAATGCAAGCATTTCTTCCCAATTCACCGCCCGACTGATCCCGCTCAGTTTGACCAGTGGGGCGGCATTGACGAACAGCTCACTCTGTGGCTGCCAAAGCGTGTTCCAACGGCCATTCCATGCCTGACAGGCCTCTTCGAACGTAGGGCGCTGGGCCTCATCGAACTGACTGACCGCATAGACCAAAATATCGTGTAGGGCCGAATGCGCATTGTCTGCAATAAAAATAGCATGTAATCGTTGATAATACATTTGACATAATACATTTACGAGCTTTACGGTATCCCTAGTAACATTGGAATAGATTTGCAGTTAAACGTATCCTTTTAGTCTAAACGCTCAGACTAGAGAACTGTAAAAACAAAGAGAGAGTATCTGCTGCCAATGCCTTCATTGCGTCCGATTGGGCGGCCGAAACGTTGACAGGGACCGTGATCGACGTCTGATGTCTTTTTTTTTCTTTTTGGAGCGGTTCTGCTTGACTTCCTTTTGTTCCGCACTGCCTTCACGTTTCCTCCTGAATCCCTTTTCTCTTACTTGCTGCTGGCTACTGCAGAAATTTTCCACATCCATTTCCACGTTTCCCTCTTTACTCTGTGGACGTAAAATCAGACTCAAAGTATAACCAGGACATTGGCAACTGTACTTGTCTTACGCTTTCATGATTTAACTTAATGTGTGTAATGGCCTCCCTTTAGTGCGCGCTTCTTTCTCGCGTTGCTCCTACATAATGCGCATGGCCGGTGACGAATACAAGGTACAGCTTTCGGCTGCAAAACAGGTGCCCTGGGTGTACTCAGCCCTCAATTTCACGGAGGTCTCCAGAGACATTCCAGAGTTGGACTTGACCAACACTGGAGTACAGCTATGGGTGAGTTAAAACGCTGTTGGCTCTATTACAGTCAGGCACTTAACGCCGTTTATGGTACCGGCACCTTAAATGGTGTCTGTTGGTATCACAAACGACCGGCACCTTATATGGTGTCGGTACCATAAACGGCGTTAAGTGCCTGACTGTATTAATTATCCATACCATCTTGTTGTAGAGTCGTGGAAGCGGGCAAGAACGCCATAAATACAGGGTGTGCCAAAAAAAACAACCCAGCAGATTTTTTGCTGTAGCAACCGCAAATCGCTACCGATTTGAATGAATCTTTTTTTAAATAAAAGACAAATAAATTCTTGAAAGACTGATGAATCGCTTATTAAGATAGCCTGCTTAGTTCCTGAGATATTTGTCCTCAAAGTCAAAACAGAGATTTTGGCAGTGAACAAGAGTGATGAACGCAACCCAGCAGGTTTGTTACTTTTGCAACCATGAATCTTAACCGAATTGAATGAATCCTTTTTTGTATGAAAGATTGATAAATTCTTCAAAGATTGGTGCAATTTTTATTGAGATTCACTGCTTAGTTCTTGAGATATTTGCCCTCAAAGTCGAAACAGATTTTGGCAAAGAACAAGAGCGATTCCGTTGCACTTCATAATAAAGCAGATAATACTGCTGGGGGCTAATGACACTTTACTGTTGAAGTGAACCGAGTTTATGTGTCACCAGTAAAGCCTCCAATAGTCCTCAGCAGCAGCAGGAATCCGTTTTATTACGAAGTGCAGCGGAAAAAGAAAAATTCCCTCTTGTTCACTGCCAAAATCACAGTTTTGACTTTGAGAGTAAATATCTCAGGAACTAAGCAGAGTACATTAATAAACGTTACCTCAATCTTTCAAGAATTTATTTATCTTTCATTTAAAAAAGGATTCATTCAAATCGGTTGAGATTTGCGGTTGCTACAGCGAAAAATCTGCTGGGTTGTTTTTTTGGCACACCCTGTAGAAGCATCGCAGATAACAGAAAGTCACAAATGCGCTACACTCACCAGAAATCTGCCGCGAATGCTCCTCCTCCTCCTGATGTCGAGATGGACGTTATTAATCCTGACTACTTTCCTGATTACTACTTGGTTACTAGGTAGGCTTTTGTGCGCAATAGCTGTACAAGCATGCTTGCTAAGACTCTCGGTTCGTGTATACTCAATTGCTCCTTTGCCTCAGGTGGCAAATGCTACACAGTAGTCGTAAGATGTCCGTTTTGTTGCGTGCAATAAATTCTCGATTTTGCTTTTGTTTTGCGTTGCCTCTGCTGAATCCTTACTCGTTGGCTTGTTTCTATTCTGCAAAAATACAGCGCAACGTTTGCTGTTTACTAACTGTCCCTTGATTCACTTGCTCGTGCTATATTTTGCGTCTACTTTGCTTTGCTAGCTTGGGTGTGGCGAGCTTGAATGTTATTTTGCACTACATGTCTACATGTAAACACCGCACAATTTTGCTTACTTGGTTCGTCGGTGCTTCTTTGCCCTTCTAACTTGCTAGTGGTTTGATTTTCGTCCCATTGTCGGTATGTAGAGCGCGAGTGGTTAGGTTTACTGTGTCACTTACCTAAGCCAGATAAACCTCTTGTAGCTATTTTCGCTTACTCGTTGCGAGCATGTGGCTTAATCAGAGCTCACTATTTATACCGATCGTAACTGGTTTGCTGCACCAAGTCGTGCAGCATACATGTACCAGGAGGCGTTGGGGTGGTTACTACCGAGCTTGAAAGCTGCGGCGTACCAGGGGTGAAGGGTGTGTAAACCCCTCTTTGCGTAGTACCAAGAATGCATAAAAGAGTAGCAAGAATGTGCCGCTCAGCGGCCGGCCGAGTGTCGATGCGCTGTACCAAAATTACTGGAGGGGTCGCGAAATTCGCGACCCCTCCAGTAATTTCGGGAGTCGCGACCCCTCCAGTAATTGCGCATGCGCTTTATTGCAGCGCAACCTGATTTTTTAGCGGGTTATTCAATCTGTCTTTGGGAATATAGCTGCCGCCGTTGATTTCTCAAGTCTACGGCAACATGATAAAGGGAAAGAAAGGTAAAAAAGCTGGAATATGCAAGCAGGTGGCATGTGTACATAACCAAGCTCATGTGCTGCGTTCAAAATGGAAAAATTCACAAATGCAAAAAGCCTGATGCATTTCACAGATATCTTGCAATCTTGCCTTGCAATTGGACACTTATTTTAGTTATTGTGATGATTGAAGATCTTACACCAACTATGCAATGAATTGCCGTTGTAGAAAATCACTAGACATTTTGTTGACGTCATTCTTGCTCAGAAATCAGGTTGCGCTGCAATAAAGCGCATGCGCAATTACTGGAGGGGTCGCGTTTCGCGCCCCCTCCCTAAATTACGGGTGGGGTCGCGAATTTCGCGACCCCTCCAGTAATTTTGGTACAGCGCATCGACACTCGGCCGGCCGCTGAGCGGCACATTCTTGCTACTCTTTTATGCATTCTTGGTAGTACGTAGGTAGGCAGAAGCCCAAGCAGACAACCTCAAAAGTAGTTAAAGTCGAAATAACTGTCGATTTTAAAAGTTCAGAATGCTTTTGGACACGTTTTTGAAGGCTAATTTTGCGAAATTTTTCTTTTCATCTAGGGAAGATGCCCCACTAGGCAAGTAGAAAATTTTGAACGCCACTGCAAAAATATAACAGCTCCGGGCCGACCTGGGGGAGGGAGGTAGTGGGGGTCCTTAGCCTATCTCGGGGGTGAGGGTGGTTTGGCCTTTCCAGCAGGGGTAACCCCAAACCCCCTAGTACATGTATGGATGAAATTGTTGCGCTGAAGAGGGTAAAAATGGAGAAGCAAAAGGAAGGCTTTCTATCACTTCTCTGCGTGAAATTAAGAGCCACATTTTATAAAACTGTAACGCCATAGTTTTAGCTCTGACAGCTTTATTCGGCAATAGCGCTACATGGAGGCCAGACTGAAGCAAGAGAGAAGCAGAGAGCTGGCTTGACAGCCGAAGATAAGAAACACCTGGGCGGCCAGGTTTTTAGAAAGAGGGGAAAAGCGTAGAGAGCATGAGAGGCAAAGATAGAGAAGGGGCGTTGGTCGGCGCCACGCCGGCGGAAAGGAAAAAGTAGAAGGCATGCGTGAGAAGCTAGCAAGAGTGAGGAGAAAACAGCGACAGTATAGTTTACGTTCAAAATACAACGACAAGCATAAATATGTACATTACATACGCCAACAATGCAAACAAGTTCTGACCACAGATCTTAAGTACCAGAACAAAATAAAATCACCCTAGCGGGTCTTAGAGATACCGCAAAAAAAGGAAAAAAAAACATAAACATTGTGAACAAAAGAAAGGACAGAGAGGAGTAAGAGAAAACACACAATGTTAAAACACACAAATAAAATGTACACATAATAACGTAAGTGAAGTAAAAAAATCGTTCAACGGCGGGGGGCAGGTTGTACCTTGGGTGCGCAGCTCTGTCGCTATCCGTTTGTCCATCCCTTCGTTGATGCGTCGGCGTTTCCACTTCACCAGCACCAGGTTAGTACAACGCGATAAATTTATGAGACCGACTAACAAGTTTGTTGTTGTCTTGAAACAATCGCGTGGTCTTACACGCGACAGCAAAGTTCTTCGTTCGTCGATTACGGCGCCTCTGATACTATGCGCATAAATATCTTAAATATCAGCAGTGGAATCGCCAAATTCGGTTTTCAAAGGCTTGTCAAGCGAATTTTAGGCTAAAAATTAGTCATTTCTGAGCCAGTTTGTTAGTACTGGAAGCCGCTACTAGTACTTATATTTTTCAGTTAGGGGGTCCCTTAACCTGTCTCGGGGGGTGAGGGGGTTGGCCTTTCTAGCAGGGGGTAACCCTCAAACCCCCCTAGTACATGTATGGTGAAGGGAAGTAAAATGTGATTCACATATCCCGCCAGATTTCGCAAACTCAGAACTTTTTTTATTTGTGGACCGAATCGGCTGATTTTTTAATATAATGTCTGGACACACTTCGCATTTTAATGTTTCAAATTTCAACAAATTCCATGCATTACGTCACTAGTTATGCACTTCAACATGGTAGTCACTGTTTTCAATCACTTTCTGCAGCCGCTGGTGGTATTCCACCCTCCACGCTGGTTGGTGGACGCTTTTTCGAATCTTGTTGGACAGACTGCCCTCTTCGATCAGCCATTCATGCCACGAGCGGATGCTGGTATCTCTTGGAGGCTCGCGTTCTATCCCAATTTGCAGGCGGAACAATCTCAGTGCTTTTGGTCCACTCAAACTGCACAACGCATTTTGTACGTTCCTTCACCGAAAAAGCTATCACAACTGCTAAAAATGTCGGTTTGTGTTGAAAAGTGAATAAAGCGTCAACCCACTATGGTTTAAGAATCTTTTCAACACTCAAACACTAGCCTAATCGCGCACAAGCCAAATATATTTAGGGCCAATGTTGGAAATTTCAGTCTGCGGTAGAATTGCCCGTTTTCAGCCATTTCGTGATGAAATAAGCTGAAATTTTAAACAGTAAAATGCGAAGTATATCCACATATCATACCCAAAAATCAGCCGATTCGGTCCACCAACAAAAAACTTCTGAGCTTGCGAAACCCGGCGGGATATGTGAATCACCCTGTATATCAAGTGCACAATTGTCCCCAGCCTCAAATGGAACCATTATAGTTACCATGCCTGCTGAGTCAAGCCGTTTGCCGCAGGCTAGGATTAGTGTCTGTTGTTTATGGGCCAATAAATCTCTGATCCTAATCTGGGGCCGATTTATAAAGAGGTTCCCTTCGTTCATTCATTACCAATAGAACGCCAATCTTAACCCAAACCAAACTTAGAAGGATCCCTGGAACTATTTGCCTTGTGTGCTGCTGATGGAACTGCGTGACATTTGCCGCAGTGGCCACTCATCTGCCTTCTTAGGCACACATAGCTGATATAGCTTTCTTGGTGTCTATCTGTTCCCAGATGCAGTGGATAAAGGAGATTCTTATCCACCTTGGTACCAACAATGTCAACGGCAAAGATGACAACCGAGCTGGACCAACTGAAGTCAAGAACGTACTGACAAAGGTGACTGATGCCGCACTGAGAAGGAGACCAGAGTCCTGCTTCATATTGAGTGGTTGCGCAAAGTTTGGTGCATCAGCTTTGGAGATTGCAATTGTAGGCAAAGTTCAGGTTCAAAGGCAGAGATTGTGCTGTTTGTTTGTTTGTTTATGAGCTTTCGGACAGCTCAGAACACCCCTCGCTCTTTTCAGAGCCCTTCAATGGGGTAGCCCTGTCTAGAAACAACCCTCCCCTTTGCTGCCAATAAGTGCAACGGCAGCGCCGGTTCGGTTCCCATTTACCTACCGGCCATCGCCGGCTTTCGGCGGTCGAGTTGGGCTTTACGTCGACTATTTCCAGTCGCTTCAACCGGTTTCGAACCCACAAACAACCGCTCTCACGAATGCCGGGGCCGCCGCGTAAGATAAGTTTACAATCAAAATCTGCCTGATTTGTTAAGTCTGCTTTCAGCTCTGCGCCAACCCCGACAGCCTCCGCCAACAGTACCGGAGTTTTCCACTTATAAGACCTGGTCTTATAACTGGAAAATGTCCAAATTTAGGGTCACTTTTTGGCGCCCTTTTGAAGACCATGGTCTTATAACTGGAAAATGTAATTTTACTGCAAAAAAGGATTTTTGGCCAATAGTTGAATTTGTTTTTCACCTAGATGGCTGTTCCAGACATGCCTGCCCAGTTTACGCTTGATTTGTAAAACTCTACTTGAAATTACAAAAAGAAAGGTTGTGTTGAAGCATAGCAGGTATTGTATTGCGTTCAAAACAAAAATCAGAAAAATGTTTTATCTATATTATGTACTTCTGCCTTTGTTTTATCACGATGGACAGCTTTTGTTCACTTCAAAAACAGTTAATTGTCTGCTAAAATCGGTCAATTAAGAGTCGTTCTCTGGTCAGATCGCGTTTTGGTCCTTTGCCCTATTCAGACCCAAAATTGAAACTTTGAGCTAGAGAGCTGTAAGTTGGTACACTAATAGATACTTATGAGTTATCTTTCAGCTGCAGAGGATTAATGGATCTGACGCTCCTGTCCTGAGATATAGCCTTCCGAAAATCGGTCTGCTTAACTATGGGACCAAAATTTCAAACTCGAATTTCTCGCTTCATACTCGGAATTCGGACCTAAAAATTGGGGGTTTTAGAGTACTTTTAGACTGCTTTAAGAAACTTTCGTCAAATTTTCGTTTTCAGAAAAAAAATTTTTTTTCGCCCCCTTTGCGCCCCCCTAGCTCGTCTGGAACCCCCCCAACCCAGTTTTTTTTATTTCAGAAAAATGTTGCGCAATCAATTACCTACCGTTTGGTGTGAAGCATTGTTTGCTCAGACCCGAAAAACGTGAGAAAATTGAGATCAAACATGTCCCGGTCGCAAAATTTTCGCACTTTTCTCAGGTCAAATATTTCCAAGTCCGGTTTTCCACCTACTAGTACGAATTCGGACTTAAAAATTGGGGGTTTTAGAGTACTTTTTGACTGCTTTAAGAAATTTTTGTCAAATTTTCGTTTTCAGAAAAAAAATTTTTTTCGCCCCCTTTGCGCCCTCCTAGCTCGTCTGGAACCCCCCAACCCAGTTTTTTTTTATTTCAGAAAAATGTTGCGCTATCAATTACCTACCGTTTGGTGTGAAGCATTGTTTGCTCAGACCCGAAAAACGTGAGAAAATTGAGGTCAAACATGTCCCGGTCGCAAAATTTTCGCACTTTTCTCAGGTCAAATATTTCCAAGTCCGGTTTTCCACCTACTAGTACGAATTCCGACTTAAAAATTGGGGGTTTTAGAGTACTTTTAGACTGCTTTAAGAAATGTTTGTCAAATTTTCGTTTTCAGAAAAACATTTTTTTTCGCCCCCTTTGCGCCCCCCTAGCTCGTCTGGAACCCCCCAACCCAGTTTTTTTTTATTTCAGAAAAATGTTGCGCTATCAATTACCTCAAAAGGGGGCAAAAAAATTTTTTTTTCTGAAAACGAAAATTTGACAAAAATTTCTTAAAGCAGTCTAAAAGCACTCTAAAACCCCCAATTTTTAAGTCCGAATTCGTACTAGTAGGTGGAAAACCGGACTTGGAAATATTTGACCTGAGAAAAGTGCGAAAATTTTGCGACCGCGACATGTTTGACCTCAATTTTCTCACGTTTTTCGGGTCTGAGCAAACAATGCTTCACACCAAACGGTAGGTAATTGATAGCGCAACATTTTTCTGAAATAAAAAAAACTGGGTTGGGGGGGTTCCAGACGAGCTAGGGGGGCGCAAAGGGGGCGAAAAATATTTTTTTTCTGAAAACGAAAATTTGACAAAAATTTCTTAAAGCAGTCTAAAAGTACTCTAAAACCCCCAATTTTTAAGTCCGAATTCGTACTAGTAGGTGGAAAACCGGACTTGGAAATATTTGACCTGAGAAAAGTGCGAAAATTTTGCGACCGGGACATGTTTGACCTCAATTTTCTCACGTTTTTCGGGTCTGAGCAAACAATGCTTCACACCAAACGGTAGGTAATTGATAGCGCAACATTTTTCTGAAAAAAAAAAAAAAGGGGTGGGGGGTTCCAGACGAGCCAGGGGGGCGCAAAGGGGGCGAAAAATATTTTTTTTTCTGAAAACGAAAATTTGACAAAAATTTCTTAAAGCAGTCTAAAAGTACTCTAAAACCCCCAATTTTTAAGTCCGAATTCGTACTAGTAGGTGGAAAACCGGACTTGGAAATATTTGACCTGAGAAAAGTGCGAAAATTTTGCGACCGGGACATGTTTGACCTCAATTTTCTCACGTTTTTCGGGTCTGAGCAAACAATGCTTCACACCAAACGGTAGGTAATTGATAGCGCAACATTTTTCTGAAATAAAAAAAACTGGGTTGGGGGGGGTTCCAGACGAGCTAGGGGGGCGCAAAGGGGGCGAAAAAAAATTTTTTTTCTGAAAACGAAAATTTGACAAAAATTTCTTAAAGCAGTCTAAAAGTACTCTAAAACCCCCAATTTTTAAGTCTGAATTCGTACTAGTAGGTGGAAAACCGGACTTGGAAATATTTGACCTGAGAAAAGTGCGAAAATTTTGCGACCGGGACATGTTTGACCTCAATTTTCTCACGTTTTTCGGGTCTGAGCAAACAATGCTTCACACCAAACGGTAGGTAATTGATAGCGCAACATTTTTCTGAAATAAAAAAAACTGGGTTGGGGGGGTTCCAGACGAGCTAGGGGGGCGCAAAGGGGGCGAAAAAAATTTTTTTTATGAAAACGAAAATTTAACAAAAATTTCTTAAAGCAGTCTAAAAGTACTCTAAAACCCCCAATTTTTAAGTCCGAATTCGTACTAGTAGGTGGAAAACCGGACTTGGAAATATTTGACCTGAGAAAAGTGCGAAAATTTTGCGACCGGGACATGTTTGATCTCAATTTTCTCACGTTTTTCGGGTCTGAGCAAACAATGCTTCACACCAAACGGTAGGTAATTGATAGCGCAACATTTTTCTGAAATAAAAAAAACTGGGTTGGGGGGGTTCCAGACGAGCTAGGGGGGCGCAAAGGGGGCGAAAAATTTTTTTTTTTCTGAAAACGAAAATTTGACGAAAGTTTCTTAAAGCAGTCTAAAAGTACTCTAAAACCCCCAATTTTTAGGTCCGAATTCCGAGTATGAAGCGAGAAATTAGACTTTGAAATTTTGGTCCCATAGTTAAGCGGACCGATTTTCGGAAGGCTATATCTCAGGACAGGAGAGTCAGATCCACTAATCCTTTGCAGCTGAAAGATAACTCATAAGTATGTATTAGTGTGCCAACTTACAGCTCTCTAGCTCAAACTTTCAATTTTGGGTCTGAATACTGAAACTCGATGTGACCAGAGAACGACTCTTAAACTAAGACCATGGTCTTTTAACTGGAAAATGACTGTCAATAGACTCAGTTTTCTGACCACCTATTAGAAGACCATGGTCCTATAACTGGAAACAAAAACCTATTTAAAGATCATGGTCTTCTAACTATGGTGGTCTTATAAGCGGAAATCTCCGGTACCAAAAAGAGATGTGTTTGGAGCACAAAGGCGCGCGTGCTCTGGCATAAGTTTAGGCACCGCCTCTATATTTTCTTTTCTTTGCTTCCCAGCTGCTGGCCACCCACACTTGCTCCCCAGCTGTACTTTGCCTCTTTATAATGCCTGCGGTTTTTGTTGGTGCTTGCCAGCTTCATGGTTTTTGTCTCTGCTTGCCAGCTTCCAAATAATTGGGGGACAAACTCACTCTAGCCTTCGTCGGAAACCGCAGACTGCGTGGGAGGCAGCCTGGAGTTTAGAGGTCACTCTACTGGGCGTGAGACTGGCAAGCAAATTATGCTGATTTGCTTGCCAGTCTCACATCCGGTAAGGAGGGGGACCCGCTGCATCCAACATCCGGTCCAGTCTCCGTGAGGAGTTCGCACCATACAAGATGATTAGGTTGGCACTAATCTGGGGCACCCCAAGAGGAATTGTGTACGACCCACACGCCGCTCGGGTCGTGATCTACGTTTTACTTAAGTGTCCGTGCAATATCGGGACTTCAGACGGCTTTGAAAAGCGGTATGTAGCTATTTTGAACTCTTCCATTTAAGGTAATAAATATGTATCAGGTCATATACCCATCTGTACATGTTCATACGTACTAATGTATAAAATCTTGTGTAATTGCTGGAATAATTTCAAAATTAGTTATCTGTCCCTTGTTTTAGACGAGGCCTGGAAGTGCTACTCTCATGCCGTGGTTTCGGGCGCGATGTGCTGACGTGCTACTTGCCTGCGGAACTGGGCAGTGTTCGAGATCGAAAAGTGAGAAAGTGGACAGTTGCCGATGTCCGAAATTGGCTGGGTAAGTGCTCATTAACGTATACATAGGTTATTATACTTTCTGAATGCTCTATTTTTTGGCAGTTAGTCAACACTTTTTTGTCACTGTGCGGCTACCCTCCTTTTGACTACAAGTGTACGTAGATCACTTTTAACTAATAGACACACCACAGCGGTATGGCAATGTTCCGATTTCAGAGACCCGGCAGGGTTCACCTGTAGCGCTTAGCGGCCGCAATTATTACGTTCTGAATGAAGTCATGATGGGATCTGCCTAGAAGAAGTTCGGATTCTTTAATCTTGCATTGGAAGGAGATATTAAAAGTAGTTTGGACCTCCTGTTTGTCGTGTCCCTTTAGCTATGATGTAGAAATCAAATTCAATTTACACTTCGTTTGAGTTATTATACGACGTTCAGAGAGAAAAACAGACATTTTATACTGTATAAGTTATACAATTTATTTTTAGCTGGGAATAGAAGTGTACACGCCAGAAATGGCCTGCCTGCCATGTCAAAGTGAAGAAAACAGAGAAAAGCCTGACACTTTTTTTGGTACGAGTCAGATAATTTACTGTAGCTTGGGAATTACTGTTAATATTTGTGTTCATCCACTGCACTTCCGGTTTTGCTTGTTCACCGTTTGCATAAGTTTGCTCCTGCACAGTCTGTCCGTGGGCTTGCACAAAATGCAGTGTAGGAATTACGGTAATTGAGGGCACAGGTGTCATCCAAGTCCAAGCTTCTGTTCCATTGACCTCATTCATCTGTTTGACACATTTCATACACATCGTCATAGCCTTTTTCTGTTCATCTTTCTCAAAGCCGTTCTGCTGCTTTTCCAGCTGTCTTTCCTTAGATGGTTTCTTTAGAGCTCCTTTATTCCCTGCGGCTGCCTTAGATTTGTCTCTCTTTTTCTACTACATTTGGCTGAGGATCGTTTTGCTTCTCTGACAGTTGCACAGTTTTAGCAAAATTTTCAAGAGCATTTCCTTCTAATTCTTCCAAGAAGTCACTTAATTCTAGACTAGCACTCATGACTCGACCGATCAGTAGCGCAACAAATTGAAACAGTGACAAAAAAGGAGTAGATGACAGAATATAATTATTGTTGGCAACAGAGTTTTGGTTCTTTACCATTAGGTGGCGTTGTTCTTTATGTGGGTGGTAAGTTTGCGTTGCGTTGCACAATCATGACTCATGCGTGTTAATTTTGACGAAGAACCGTTATTGTAATGTTTGAGTCCTGCCAGGCGGTGGGGTCTAAGCACAGTGGCAGCAGACGCACAGATGCCCCGTTTGAAGCGGCAGAATGGCTTCTACGTGCCACAATACCACTCAATCAAACGGAGTTTCCGATAATTCGGCAACACTTTGTGGAGGTGTTCGGTAAGGAGGTGTACAAGGTGGTGTGCCGCAGGTACATGCAGATTTGTCCGCGCTGTCACGATGTAGCCCAACATATAGATGACTTGACGCATACGCCCGATGCCAGTCTCGAGCACATCTGCGTAAAGCGCGTGCATCAGATCATACATATATATTTTCGCCGCAAATCTGGCCGCAGCTGCCGACTGGTTCAATGGATCCCAGGCATCTTCGCCCCAGCTCTCCAGTGCGGACGGATAACCATCCACCGGGTGCACGCTCTGGTGTTGGGTCTGGGGTAGACCTAATTCGGTTAGTGTTGGGTCTGTAAAGCAGTCGCTGTTAGGCTTAATGGAAAAGACGTATTTTTCTGGTTGATAGATATAATGTTGGCTGCTGCAAAAGAATTACGGGAATTTTCTGACTAAATTTTTTAGCCTTCAAGAAAAGCATGTCCGTGTCGAGTACTGTTATTGTTTAGGAATTCAAACAACAGGCACAGTTGCTGAAGTGTTATTCGGATCGTTATGTCTGTATTGATTAAACTCACAAAACCACGCAGTACAAGTTGACGCTCTGCACTCTCATGGTGGTTGACAAATTCGGTCGAGGTCTGCCGTGTGCGCGGTTTGCCATCTCACATGAATCAGAAGCTTATCTGGAAGATTTTTTTCACTGGTGTCAAAGAACGGTTAGTTTTTGAAAATGTGTTTGAAGAATTAGTAATCATTTGGCGAACCCCCCTCCTCATCATGCCATTACGTAATTTTTGCACGCCCCCTAATGCCCAGTCGATTTCCAGGAATGCTGACGAAGCCCGAATTTCGTAGCGCACATTTCGGCCGCACCTCCAGTTAAGCTGATACAGAATGAGGCAGAGTATTTTGAGCACAGAGGGTTGTCCACACCTCGAACTGAGGCTGCAAACGTGCTCAACATATCTCTCAAAGCGCTCCAACACGTTATAAAGCAGTGAGCCATCTGCGCGCTGACAGCAAACGCTGCATCTCTGTGCGCTGAGGTACCGCTACGCCAAGCCCAAACTGCCCAAGCGCAAGACAGCTTGGCATAATCACGTAGATTATTTTGCCATTGACACTATCAGTCGAGTCATGCATTCGTTGTTCAAAGAGAAGAAAAATCCATCCATTGCAGAAGTGCATGCCCGAATTACAGGATGCATGGTCGATTAATGGAGCTCCGCAGTCGATCACGCGCAACTGTTAACCATTGCGGTCTGTCCTTAACTACATTCACTGGTAAGCCAAGCGGTGCAGCCTGTTTGTGCTAAAAATGCACCGCTGATGGGTGGAGAAGACTAACACATATATTACTTGCGAAGGCGTCCTGAGCCCTATTAATGAAAATTAGGGACTGCTATCTGGTGTACTAGCAAAGTCTGTTGTATAATTTTTCGTCACATAGGAGCTTAGTATCTAATCCAATCCCTGATGACGAGCGAAACACGGACAGCCTGTTTATCGAGCCCGCCACCGTCGATGTTCTTCTACCGTACCCCCTCTTGACCTAGATTAAATACAACGTACAGCACCGAGAAGTATCGTCTGCAAAACAGTGTGCCATACAACATTATCCCTTCAACCAACAACTGTTTTCGACAATGCACTCTGCATCCGTTGGAAGGTTATAAATCGACTTGACGTATTTTGACATAACAAGCTCAACATGCATAATAGATACTAAATAGTATACTTGATGCAAAAAAATGTTCTTTTCGCAGCAGAAGCAAATTATTGTTTGAAACCCCTGACCAGATTAGAATTATATTTTTCCTTTTCATAACCAGTTTTTAAATAGAACCGTATGTATTTGTGCTTTTAACTGCGTTACCACTCGTTTTCCGGCTACTTTTATTATACGTCTTCGTTTTGGTTAATAAAACCTACTTTTCTTCACTTCATCAAAATCACCAAATAATAACGCCTCTTCTTCTCCGACTGGTTCTTCTGTCTAAACCCAGCATGAACCAACTAAACAGAGTGGGGTTAGGACAGAATTGGAGGTGTGCCACCGAGATTTGTTTTAAAATCGCTACTTGTAAACATGACAAACTGGGAAAGAATCATACGATTATGAATCAACTACGTCTGCATAATTCAACCGAATACATTATTCTCTACATTCCTAGTCATGATGACAGAGGACATTTACTGTCGAAAATTGCAGTAGCTGATACGAAGAACGTGATATTGTGTGGATACGTGTTCAAGGTTCAGGCGGTTGTCCATTACGCATGGTTTCATTATACAGCATCGACCAAGATGGCGAATGGAATGTGGACTTATCTGGATGATGATAAAGAACCGAGGTTTGTGGAAAACTTTAACAAAGTACAATATTCTAATCCGAACGGAATCATTTATTTGTTGCGAAATTTAGTGAATGTGTAAAAACTATCTGAAGTGTCGCACTGGATATTAATATGAACTAAATAATGCAGCCTACTGTTATCTAATTAGTGTTATGTATAATGGTTATGTACGTATCTTCATCTCCATTGACAAGTAGTACTTTTCGATGTGGTTTAAGCGACGTCGGCAACTTTGAAACATGATGTCTCACAATTATCCAGATCGGAAAATGTGTTGCCTTCAGTGTAGTAGTACTGGGAATTTCGGGAATGGTAGAGTAAAACGAGTTCTTATGCAATTGTGGGATTAGGTGGATGAAAGAGAAACTGAAAGCACGGGGCAGGCAACAGTGAGTTTATTCATGTTAATGCCAATATGGTTACTATCGTGACAAATTTGAAATATTTGATTGTGAGCTGTATTAGTTGGTTTTATATATAGAGCACTGGAAACGAGTTCTTAATTTCAAACTGTCCATATGTCATGCTCTGACGGTAAAAGGGGTGACGTTCGCAGTTAAAACTCGACAATTTTTTGCGTGTTATCGATATATACTGAGCATTGCGCCGCTAGCTCTTTGGCATCTGATTCAAAACTAAAAACTTGTTTAAAACCGGTGTTTCTGCGTCAGATTGCCCCTGCACAGAAAATAAACTGCCACTCGAAGACGTTTCTCAAGGGAAAGATGCCGAAAGAGCAGGTGTACATGGGTGGTGTGCGGCCAGGAAAGGAACCAGAAGGACTTCCGTGACCCCGACTGTCTCGCGCCACTCTACTGCATGGTGGGACGGGACCTTTGTGCCCTGCAAGCGAGGCATCACTTCAACTGCTCCATGACCCGGAGGGTCAGTTTAGGACCATCTTTCATCAACAGAGACTACATGAAGAGTTTAGAAAGTTCGTTCCCATTCTCCCAAAACCTGTGCCGTCCCAGGTCACAGTGCGTTCGCACCTGTTGTGCGTCCCACTTGTGTCCAGCCGTATCCAACCCGGTGCATATGATGTCTGTGTTATCGCCGAACGTCACATTTCAGGTTCTGCCCAGCATTACCTTGTCGGCAAGTCAAAGCTCATTGGATTGATGTAGAACGGGGCCACGCCTCAACGAGCTCCGCTGTTTTCTGAATTCTGACCTACTTAATTTTTTGAACTTTACTGGATTTTTCTCTTTTTTTCTGTTATCCTGAGTATGCTGACTGAACGTCAACTAGCGTATTTTCTTGCTATTGTCATGCTTCTGTGTTTAGTATATTCTTTGACTTTGACCCTCTACACCTACTTATATGTGCCCCGTTATAAGTTTAATGTTTGTTTAATGTTTAATACACGTCCAACAGAATAACAAGCAACTCAGATCAAAGGGAGGGCGCGGCCGTTTGTCCGACGAGTGCCCTTCCCCGCAAGTACTCAGAAAAATCTAAATGCTGAATTAATTTTCTGAAGCGCGAAACCGTGGCTGCATTAACTACAGGGTGTCTCAAAAAAAATGATCACATTTCTTTTTAGTGCCATTTCCGCAAATTTTGACCAAATAGGCTGCAATTTGAACCATAGGTGCCACAGTTCGGGGAATTTTATGTGTTAAAGTTTGGTGCACTAGGCTTGACTCATTCCCGAGAAATTTCAAAAAAAGTGAAATTTCGTGATTTCAATAGTGAAAGCCGGTCACCGAAAAAATGATCACATTTCTTTTTACTGCCATTTCTGCAAATTTTGACCAAATAGGCTGAAATTTGGACCATAGGTGCCACAATTCGGGGAATTTTATGTGTTAAAGTTTGGTCCACTAGGCTTGACTCAAACCCGAGAAATTTCAAAAAAAGTGAAATTTGGTAATTTCAATAGTGAAAGCCGGTCACCGAAAAATGGAAACATTACATTATCGCCTAAACTCTAACGATAGCGTTGGAGTTCATGCGTCAACTTTTCACACACGAATTACCCTGAACTTCTGCGTTTACTCTCGCAATTTCATCCAATTCCGACAAAAATTAGAAAAGATACAGGAAAAGGAAATGTTTCCATTTTTCGGTGACCGCTTTCACTATTGAAATTACCAAATTTCACTTTTCTTGAAATTTCTCGAGAATTAGTCAAGTCTAGTGCACCAAACTTTAACACATAAAATTCCCCGGATTTTGGCACCTATGATCCAAATTTCAGCCTGTTTGGTCAAAATTTGCGCAAATGTCAGTAAAAAGAAATGTGATCATTTTTTTGGTGACCAGCTTTCACTATTGATTTAACAAATTTCACTTTTTTTGAAATTTCTCGTGAATGAGTCAAGCCTAGTGCACCAAACTTTAACACAAAATTCCCCGAATTTTGCCACCTATAGTCCAAATTTCAGCCTATTTGGTCAAAATTTGCGGAAATGGCAGCAAAAAGAAATGTGATCATTTTTTTTGAGACACCCTGTATTTCGGCTGGTAAGCTATTCCATAAGGGAACAACCCGATTTGAAAAGAAAAACTTCCTTATGTCTAGTCTTGACCGTTGAACAAATAATTTACGGTTGTGACCACGAGTGCTTCGTACATTAGCATACTCAAATAACAATTGCCTTGGCAGCTCAACAAGTCCCTCGAGAATCTTGTAGACCATAACCAGATCGCGGATCAAGCGACGTTCTTCCAAGGACTGAAGGTTTAAGACCCTCAGACGCTCATAATAAGAAAGATTTTGCATACCTGGCAATCGACGAGTAAACAGACGCTGAACTCTTTCTGTCAAATCTATATCTTTGAGCAAATTTGGATTCCAGACTTCAGTCGCGTATTCCAGCTTTGGTCTCACGAAAGTTTTGTATAATTTTAAAAGGAGGTCCTGGTTTCGACTGTGAAAAGCACGGAAGATTAGGTTTACGGTTTGAAACCCCTTAGTTGTAACTTTACGACAATGGAGGGAAAATTTTAAATCGTTAGATAAAGTAACTCCTAAATCAACAATACTAGAAACAGCAGGCAGAGGGTTACCATTGACTAAATACTCGGTTTGGGCGTTTCCATAACCTAAGTGAACAACAGAACATTTTTCAATAGCCACTGAGAGTTGCATTTTTGTCGCCCAGTTAAAAGTTTTAGGTGACTTTATTGTGTACATCAAAAGGCAACAGAACATTCATTCAGAAATCAGAAAAAGACAAGTTAGAGAAAGAATAGTGAACAGTATCTTCAACATGGAAGACATTAAAGATTGAACCGATACAAATTATTACAGAACCGAATTGTAACGCGATAAACATGTACTCAGAGTCTTCTTTTGTGGGCGATTTTGCTAGTTTTAGTGATATAATATGTACAAATATAAGGAAACTGGTCGAAATGAAACTTTACTGAGTACATTTAAAGAATCTATACTGTAAAAAACTCTCTATTATTAGATATTCTCACTATCAGAAATGAAACCACTTTCTACAGAAACCGCTGGTGTCACTATCAGAATGTTCCGTGTCAAATTCTTCACGCAGAAAATCCTGGATCATGTCCGCTGGCTCACTCTGTACTTCAAGCACTACTTTTACAGCGATACCTATGAAAAAAATATCTCCTTCATTATGCCGTTGACGTAAAGAGTACAGTTCACTAGCCATCGTGATCAGGCCTGTACCTGGATTCTAGTTTGTCCAAGTCTGGCTCGCCTATCACTCGTGTGTACGTCCCGTTGTAGAAATAGACCGTGAGGGACTTGGACTCTTCGTCCACCCACCGGGCCTCCCACCAATGCACCAACATGTGGGTGGCACATTCTTGTAAGAGGCTTGTGCGCTCGCTACCATAGAGCCACACAAACTGCTCATCTAAAAATCGATGTATAAGTATTTTTGTAAAATAAAAAACACTTTTGAACTCACAGGCGAGCGTTTCTGCGCCAAGCCACAAAAAATCGACGGGTCTCCGACGAGCACCCAGATCCTTTTCGAACAACGACAGACGATGGACGGCGCGTTGTAGAGAAAATTTGAACGTCCCCGGTAGAGTCGAGTAGTCTTTGAGGTAGACCGACAGGGTAAGCGCCGCTTGTACCAAACGTTCCATATTCGATTTTTTTCAAGAAATAGCAAGAAGAAAAGAGATAGAAAAGCGAAGAGTAAGTTTTTCCCAAAAAGCTTGTAGAGACAGTCTGAAATGATATGATTATTTTTGTAAATTAAAAAACTTTTTCTTTGTAAGAACTCACTAGCCAGCCTCTCTCCAGTAGAATTTCCTTCCAACTTGAAATTTACGACGCAGTCTCAGCGCCGATCAAGGTAGTTTTAGGTAGGCATTATCTACAGAGAGAGAGAGAGAGACCAGCTCATGTAAACAACCATTATCTAAAAGTTTGGGAGCTGCATAGACGATGGTTTGTTTACATATGGGGGCTAGAATGCACTCTCTTCCTACCGTATAGTGCTGTTTATAGTACCCCCCTATTTACACTTTATAGTACCCCGGGTACTATAAATGGAGACATATTTTTATTCTAAAATGAGCTGTTATAAATACAAAATGTGCGAAAAACACAGTATTTTTGGTGGTAAACCTTGTTTGTATGAAGAAAAACAGTAGATAATGCAATCAAGTTTGCAGATGCAATTATGCAGATGTTTGTATGAAGAAAAACAGTAGATAATGGTGTTGGTCAATTTTGAGAGCCTCATCTGTTGATCTTGGACGTTTCTATAATGTAAATCCTATACATAGTTTGCATTGTTTTGTAGTGCTTTGTATCATTGAACAGTTGTTTTGTTTCACTGTAGGTTGAGAAAGAAATAACGCAGAATTATCAAGAGCAATTTTAAATTTAGTTAAGCTAGTCAGTAACCTTGGAGTGGGCACAAGGCCACCCGTCACAAGCTACAGTTTTCGTGCAACCACTGATGCATGAAAACCCCCTTGTTTCATCAAATTCCGGTCTGTCCATAAGACAGTGTTATCTAAAGCTTTTCATCTGTTGGTCCTAGAAAAAGTAAACAAAAAGCATTTCTAAACAACTGATTTTACCATAAAAATGACACCATTTGAAAAGCTTAAATTCTAGGTACAATTCTGGCCAACCCTCCGGCGGCTCAGTCGACGACACCGACTTGGCTAAATCATCTAACTCTTCCAACAACAATTTAACGTCCTCCTCTAAAGGCTGCTATTTTGCTAACAAATGCGCCTTTCTTTTGTTTTGTCTAATATTCGCTGCTACAGGCGTTCGCTGCATCATTCAACAACAAATTAAATTGTGGCGATGCAAATGACAGGACTCAAAAGCAATCGGTAGCTCACCGTTCTAAGTTCTTGCTGTGCTT
This sequence comes from Sabatieria punctata, assembly GCA_030248155.1. Taxonomy (NCBI): domain Eukaryota; kingdom Metazoa; phylum Nematoda; class Chromadorea; order Araeolaimida; family Comesomatidae; genus Sabatieria; species Sabatieria punctata. The sequence continues at coordinate 133,238 of JASANB010002600.1, forward strand.
CCTTTCGGTGACTTCTTTAGGTCGCGGCTTAGAGTGCGCCGGCATCTTGTACGTTGCACGTTGTCAGAAGGCACCGCTTGACGCAGAAAAAGAGGAAGACTTCTCTACTCTACTCGTCTCGACCGACCGACACCCACCTCTGGTTTAGGGTTGCCGGAAAACAGAACAGATTAATAAATAACGTACTTGCTCAGGTTCGATTCGACGTGCAACTATAATAATAAAGAAACTATGGCCGGACGCACCGATCTCGTACAACCAACTCAACAGTCACCTTTCTCTTTCCTCTTTACTTGCAACACTAACTCAAATCAAATTCAACCAAAATGTCGTAAGCTGCCAAACAAAAGTAGCGAACTCGACACGAAAACAAGAATACTGTAAAAACAAGGTGTGGGCGCCAAACTCAATCAAATGCAAACCTTGTTACATAACTCAACTCAAATACAATTTGAGACACAAGGTCCAATGGAAACCTTAAAAGTCCTTAAAAGGAATCCTTAGCACAACAGCTACCTACTTAACAAAGGGATCCTTAATCTGGGCTCAATAGTCTAGCACAGCAGTGTACTACAACGCAGATCTGTAGGCCTAGGCAGAGCGAGCAGACGGAGAACAAAATTAGTGACAAGGCGCAGCAGGCAAATTGTGGATTAACAACTGCTCGCTCCAGCCCTCCGACGGCCAATCGGTTCCCAGAAGAGCCAACTGAGTGCCGCCAGCTCTTATGCAAGGCCCCTCCACTCCGTGTGTGCTGTCTAGGTGATTGGTGTGATTTGGAGAAACTTCGCTCAGCACTTTGCAAGTACCTGGGCAAAACTGCTTCTCGCACGCAACACCGTTTTAAGGGCCCTTGCTGGTACTAACTGGATAAAGAAATAGAACCGCTATTGGCAACTTTTAAAGCTATCCTATCTGCAGGCCGATTTTCAATTACGCAGCTCCCGTTTGGGCCCGATACATATCTAACTTGAAATTCGCAAGTTGCAAGTTCTGGAAAACTCGACACTGCGCACTGTTTGGTTGCCAACTGATGTCATCTATTATGGCTCATCTCATCTGCATCACGAAACGAAAGTTATATCTACCAACATACAATATCAGTCACGGCGCCCCTGCCCGACCATTAGCTTATTATAATTCTAGTCGTTTCGCAGTGAGCAGCTACAGTACGGTTGGACGCATATATGCAATATGCAATATCAAACAATGCATATATGCATGGTTTTTGGCATGCATATATGCATATGCAATATCATATGCATGTAAAATTCCAATATGCAATAGTCATATGCAAATTGACCCTGATATCAAAATTTTGCATATTTTTAGTTCGCATATTTTTTGTCAAAGGTGTCGCTGACTTTTGCTGCTGTATACTTATGTTCTGAAGAACGTTAAACGATTCAAATAGTTGCTTTACCTATTTGGCGCGGAGAAATCCATAAAGCATTAATCCAAACAGTACAAATATCAAAGAGTTCTAGTAGGACCGATTTTTGGTTTTGAGCTGAGGAAAAATGAAAGAGTTTGTTTGGCGAATTGCAAATTTCTGCAAGCACCTCATTGCTTCATAAATATCTGGAGTTTTTAGCACAATTGTTCAAATTAAGGTGAGGTGGCACAATGAACATCACAAAACAGTCAAACAGACTGGATTTCTATGTTTAGGACAGTTGCCACGTTTTTGCTAATTTTTCATCAAACTAAAATATAAAATCCCTTGATTGAGGCAGTTTATAATGTAAATCTGTACTTTACAGAGATCAAAGCTTCCTCTTTCCACTTACAGAATGGAGATGAATGGCTTGAGACCTTAAACTCAACTCGCAAAGAATGGAAATCTCAACTGAGACTTTTCATACTCTGAATTTTTTAGTTTGTAAAACTAGGGCAGGGCTACAAACGGTTAGGTACATACATGTAACAGGGGGGGGTCTGGGGGGTCTGCCCCCCACCCGCCGGAGGCCACACCCCCCCCCCGGATGGGGACCCCCCCCCCCCCCGAGACGATTTCACCGCCCCCCCCCTCCGATTTTTCTGGCAAGTAAATTTTCGAGCAAATTTTTGCAATTTTTTACAATTTCACACACAAAAATTGCCAAAATCGCCTGCAAAACAGCACTTTTTAGCTGTATTTCAGCCCAAATTAGCGATTTTTGGCAATTTTTAGCCAAAAAATTGCGATTTTTTCGATTTTTGAGCGTTTTTTAGTGCCCACCCCCCTCCCCCAAAATTTTGGCTCAGACCCCCCGGCCGGCGCCAGACCCCCCCCAACCCCCCTCCCCCATCGGCGGATGACCTGTTACATGTATGGTTAGGTATACCACATTAAAGAGAACAATTTTCAAATTTGAACATGCAAACAGTAATTTAGCCAAAAATCTGTAATGTCAACCATTTTTTATCTAATATTACGAAATTAGCTTGTCTTTCATGCGAAACTGTGTTTTCCCTCTTGTTTTTCCAGATGAGGTCTGTGTCTGTAAAATACTGTAGGTATGCCTAATAACTGCTAAAGATTGCGTAGACATTCCAACCAAACTCGAAAACGCTTGGAAAACGTCTAATTATCGATTTCAGGCCGCCTTGATAAAATATGCAAATATGCAAAAAATATGTACATATCTCATTTTTGCATGCATATGATATATGCAATATCAATATGCACTAGAGATTGCATGCATATATTCATATGCAATATCATATGCATTCCAAAAATCCAATATCATCCAACCATAAGCTACAGTAGGCTGAATTTGGGGTTTACTTTAGTGATTCATTCAAAAGACAGGCAATGGGCTTGAGCTTGAGCAGGGGTTGAAGAGCTGCGGCTGAACCAAAGAAAAAGCACTTGCGATTATAGGTCACTTAGTCTTTAGCATTATTATAAAACTTTTATTCAAACGAACTGGACATCGGAACTGCAAAATGCAGGAATTACGATACCCTGACTAGACTACGCACTTAAAAGTCAAAGTCAAGGTTGTTTTGGTTGCTGGTAGGCTGTATATAAACCAGCTTTCTTACCACTCCACACATTCCAACTATGTCTGACAAAAAATTCACTTGGCCACATTGTCAGTCATCCTTCACCCGCCTGCCTAACCTTAAACGTCATCAATCAAGTGGCTCTTGTTTGCGCCGAAAGAGTAAAAACTTTTTCTGTGATATTTGTGAAAGAGCTTTCGCACACGAAATTACTCTAATTACCCACCTAAGAAACAAACACCCCGATAATGCCCCTCCTATGAAGTGATTCAGAGTCAAGGCCCCTACCACTTTTTCGTGCCCAAACTGTGCTAAACAATTCGACAACCACCGTCTGTACCATTCACACAAAGTGGTGTGTGATGAACGAGCCCATTCTTTGGCAAAAGCTAGAGAACGGAAAGCCGCAGCTGCAAGCTCCTCAACCACCACAACTGACGATCAGCGATTCCAATGTTCATGGCCGGGTAGCAAGTTGCAACTGGGCACGGAGTGGGCATGCAGTTCAAGTTACTTGCGACCCGCCTACTCAGGATGCCGTGTATAAAGCTAACGGTCGTCTTTGGGTGCAGCGCATTGAGCCTGTAAGTCACCCAGCTGTAAAGTGTTATGCAAACAGCACAGTACACGTACAGTATGTACACACACTGGCATCATCTACCCTGCCTTGGTGTTGGTGCTATGAACACGTGGATTTGAAGAAAGATCTTTGCCTGTGCCGTGTCTAACTATAATCAATAGCGACAGTTTCACTTGGCAGGTTCACTGCGTACCGGAAAGCGGCCGATCTTTAGCCTAACCCTACACCAGACTAGCCAGGCCAAAGTGAGTGACTCTGGTTTAATTGAATTGGACGTGAGGGCGTAGCTGATTGATCGTAGGCCTTCTCCATTTTTGGTGTCGGAACTGCAAAAAAATTCCAGAAGGAATGACTCGTAAATGGAATATTTTTAGTACTTCTGGCAATTATATGTGATAGACAAGTTGGCTTAATTGAACTTTGCCTATTTATTGAAAATTTCCAAGCCATAATCAGTTGTCTAACTGAGTTGCTAGGCAACTGCTAATCCTAGACATGCTTTGCTGGGCGCGCTCCGTTATCAGCTCTATTTTACATTTTTTTGTGCGTTTAGTTGTGGTGCGGAGGAGAAGAGCAGAGTTTATCGAATTGTAGAATGCCGAAGCAGGTTTGTTTGAGAGACATTCAACGACAACCAATTTATCCAGAGTTGTACAAGCTCTAGGTTTTTTAAACGGCTCCCTTCGGATGTGTTTGAGGAACATGTCGGGCGCACAACGCTCATTCAGGTGTGACAAAAGGCTATGGAATTGCACAACGACTTGGTGGATGTTGATGTAGAGCTGTCAAACCTCCAGTATAAGCAGAACGGTGACTGCCTCTATGGGTCTAATGTGAAAACACAGGAAGTACGAGAACTATGCGTGGCCGACCATGTGACAAAAATGAAGTGGCAAAGTTCCTTGCAAAAAAGTTTGTACATTGGAGACCGCTATGTCTGTAGCAGTTAGGACGTATGTAAGGCTTGGTTGGTTGATTAGAATTCTTAACTTATGTGTGATACCATTAAGTAAACATCGTTAATTTTTCCTGTGAAAATAATTACGTATGAGAAAGATACAGAAGTAATTATCGGTTGGCTACGGACGACCAGCTCGCCTGTCTTTATCGAACAAGGAGATATCTAATCTAGAAAATACTGCTGGTAATAGTGTGTGATTCACTTATGTAAACGAATCCACACTACACAAGATTGTCAATCATGTGAACAACGATTACATTTGTCCTTCAGTCAGCTTGTCAATAAGCAATTTTTCTCCTGACCTTTGTATTTGCAGGGATCGTAAGCATCGAACTTATGAAAGTTCCTCTTGTTGACATAGTGCAATTGATGTCAGAGACCGGTTGTCCTGCACCAACGATAATCGCTATTGAGCCATTCATCCTACATAACATAACTAACTAACTTATTGGAATAGCAACAGCCATACATGTAACAGGTCGGGGCCGACATGGGGTTCAGTTCAGTTTTTTTTTCAGTTCAGTTCAGTTTATGCCGTAACAACTCTACACCAGGGACCCAGCAAACGAGTTCGGGGTGTTTACCATCAGGAGGAGATAGATTGGGTTTAGGGCATAACCGGTTTAAAATTTAAACAGCTTCAAAATGCCTTTAGCACTTTTTTCAGTAAGGAGGTTGCTATTTTAAGCTGCCAAATAGCGCTTTAGAGCTAAAAACAAGCAAAAAATCTTAAACAAGAAAATCGATTTCTAAAAACACGGATTTTTCTTAAATGCAATCAGTGGAAACGACAAGTTCGGTTTCCAAAGGCGGATTTTTAGGTAAAAATGTGATTTCTACGCCAGCTTGTTAGTACTAAAGCAGATAGCAGTACTTGCATTTTTCGGTCGGGGTCCATAATTTGGCCAGGGGTGTAGTAGTAATCGGTGTAGCATTTTCGTGCCGCAAACCTTGGCACCGGTCCAACAGTCCAAAAACCCCCCATTTTTTATACTTTTCGCAAAAAAAAGTCGTTCGCGAAACTTTTCTCTCTATCTCTCTCTGCTAAATCCAGAAAACCCTGCTTTTAGACCGACCTTCTCTTGGCGATGGGAGAGCGATGGGTTAGGCAAGAGGTTAGGACGGAAGGCGACTGCGCTAAATCGCTCCGCTACTGCTAACGAATGGACTGTGAAGATTCCGTTGTACCATGTAGTGTCCTGCAGTTTTTTCGCTGATACTTGCTCAATTCAAAATATAAATTTCATTTAACAAGGTTACCAGTGGTTGCAGTCAATTGGTTATGAATGTCGGCTTTATAAATTATTGCAGCTTAGAGTGGCTGCTGTTGGAGCTCGTCCCAGAAGCTGTGCCACGATAGACACACCTCTCGCCTTATAACACATGTAGAGACTGTATCCAGTAGGTCGCAGTCTCTGCACTGTCACCTCAACAAGTACCATATTTAACACAGCGCGACATAAAGCAGCTCAGTGTAAACATTACTGATCGCAACTCTCTATCTTCTACTCTATACGCTAACCAACCCCTTTGGGATTGCACAAACTGGTCGGGTTTGTTCGTTTCTAGCAGTTCTCGGAAAATTGACTCTATTTTCGTACGATCGCGGTTGGAGCCTGCCATCATTTCTGCGCACAGTATGAGAAGCGCCATTATCGACGCCCAGTTACATTTTTCGTTCAAAAACTTTGTGCTCAAATCGCGAACTTGCTCCATGGACAATTGGTTCTCTAATCTTATAAATGTCGGCTCTTGAGACGAAATCATCCAACTGATGATTTTGTTCAGCATTATATGGCACTCTTCAGTAGAAGTTGACCAACTCTGTTCGCCTCGCGCCCAACTACACAATTGTGACACCAAAGCGCATGTACTCTGCTCCATATCTAAATGAAAATTTATTCAATAACGTGTGCAGCATTTCTTCCATTTCAACGTTGTGCTTCCCAAAATCACTATAATAAAAAATTTAATCAGTTTAATCGCAATTTGCCATCTCACATTTTATCATTTTCGCTCTTTTCTAGCGTCTCCTCCGTTTTAATAGAAGGAATGTGATTAGCTATATGTGAAAGGCACCGTTCGGTAAGTGTCGCTAATCGGTGCATCAGTTTAGTGAGGCTAAGTTTTGGAAGGGAGTAGCTTGCGGAAACAAACGGATAAAGATTTTCGGTTATTTTATGAAGGTCGTTGCAAGCGACCCCTAAATAGACCTCATCACGCCAGACTTTTAAAGTCCCTAAAACCCCGTCAAATATAAATGAAACGTCTGTGTAACCAGATCCCCAAGTACGGGTGAACCTTCGATAACCCCAACGCATCCATAATAATCCGTTACTATCGAAGCCGACAAAAACGGTTGTATTGGTGGCATGTAGTCATAACAAACGCAGTTCACAAGTTTCGCGTTTTCTGTTCCAATTCCACCTACGCAGTGGTCTTCTGGAGCCGTTGGGTGCAGTCTGATCGTCCAAAATACTTGGTGATTGTTCAAGATTTTGTCAGCGGTCAATGAGCGGTTGTAGTGGGGTGGGGGTTCAGCTGGATGGTATCAGATGGTGGTGCAGTCAGACACTTCCATCAGTCAACAAGCCCAATGCCAGCTGTCTTGTTCGGGTTTTCGCTCAATTGTGAAAATCTGGAGTTTTCAATTAAAAAAAATGTTTCCTTACTGATAGGTGAAACCTACATAGCTTAATATTCAGCCTACAAAAACTTCCACTAGTTTTGTTTTGAATTGTCTATCGAGAAAAAATAAAAATTGACAAACCTAACTCACATACAGCTTCTCCACCAAGTCTTTGAAGAAAGAGTGAGACCGACAAGAGCACCGGCCGGACTGCCTAGGCTTGGAGGCCTTGAACCTGTTCGAGAGCGCGTTAAAATTATTAGCAGTTAAACACTAGAATATTTATAAACTTTATTCTCTAAGTCACCGACTCGTCAGGGCGACCGCTCAGGACGCAGCCCGGAAACCACACTGTCTATACTCAAAATTACACACCAATCGAAAGGGCCAGAAGAAAATGTGACAATGTACATTGGCCTAATAACGGCTCGTGACAAGACAGAATAATACGGCCCAGACGATTAAACCAATTTGGTAAACTGCAACTTAGGAAACGTAGACAAACTAAAGTGAACTAATTAAGCGAATACAATTAGAGTCAACTGAAATAACTTATCATAACAATAGATAGGAAGGTGTACTGCGTCACACCTCCCAACGAAAAAGAAGTGGCGTCCCGACACTAAAAGTATAAGTTAATGGGTTAGGAATGAAACAAAATTAGGACGCTAAGCAACAGAAAACACGACTGGTGCTTATACATATCTAGAGCAATTACGGAAATCACAAAGTGCAAAACACCATAGACCAGTCTCAATACAAAATTCGTTCACAAGATACTGTAGTCATCTGATCCATCAGGGTTATAGTCCATGCGTTATGTGCAGTGGTTGTCCTGTTCCTTGTAAATTTTCAAGATTTTGTCCTTTTGGGTTTAGTGCCCAATCGATATTGAAAGTTCCTCTCGATAGTGTAGTGATTGTTTCTTGGTTTTTGATAATAAGTATCGATTGACAAGGTTGCGTGTGAATCACCACACGATTGCAACTGACTGGTGATTAAGTAGCACATACAGATATAATGGGATAAATCATCGCTACAGCTGGCAGCACTCCACGTTTTTTATAGGCTGGCCTTTGTGCGTCCGAGCTAAGCACAGGCATAGCTAAACGTTTGCTGGTACGCAGTGAACACAAGATTTAGTTTGTATCTAATCTAATTGTTTTGGTTGGAGAAGGCTACAGCTTTCTGCGCCCCTTTTCTATACACGGAGAATTTGATAGAAATGGAAAATCTGGGGGTTTCTGCTTCATTACCCAATACTGATTGGGATGTTCTTTGTGGCATGTTTCTTGAGGAGTACAGCAGTAATTTGCTTTTTCTCCTTATCTAAAATAAAAACTATAATTTATGCTATTTAATGCTAAACAATGTGCCTCCTCTTTGTTGAAATACGATTGGTGCCTCCTCTTTGTTGAAATACGATTGTTTTACCCAGGTGTGAAAGAATTAGGTATTGGGGCAGAAAAATCTGGAGAATATGAGTTGTCACGGACGAGTAGGTCGACTTCCTAAAATAGACAAAAATGCAGGGTGTAGATGGTGTCCACACACTTATTTTCGCATTCGGTACCAATCCCACCGCCAGAACAGCAGTGTAGCGCTGAAATACGGTACAGTAGGGCTGTTGCTTTCAGTCATCAGGCTCATCGATAAATCCGATCACTTGCGGCACTGACAGCAATTGTACAGAGCTGGCGCCACCATTCAGTTGAACCTAGCAACTGTGCAATACCAGCGGCTATTTTATTTGCCGGTTCTACTAAGGTCAGAAGGGCCAATCAATCACGGGTCAGTGAACTGACCTTGACCACCAGCTGTGCATTCCAGTGGCTATCTTTACAGCAAAGCTCTGGCCATCGGGTCAACTGCGATCGGTCAGATCAAAGTAACGAATGCGTTTAGCTCACTCAACGATGCTTTCTCAATCCACTCCACAACTATGCCACCGACCTACTGATAGCCGTCAGAAACTGAGAAATGGCCACCAAAAAGCAACCAGACAAGATGACGTGGAGTGGGCGGAGCCAATTCTTTGATTGGCAATAGGCATACATGTATCACCCCACCTACGAATAAATTCGAATTTACGGTAACTCCGCCCTAGCGATAAGATCGACCAATGGACGCAAAACCCTGCAGATCACAGCGCCAGACGAAACCCCTGGAGCGTCAAACCGAAAACTATCGATTAGTCTGTGAACTGTTTTTGTTGCTTGGCGGTTGTTGATTGTGCAGCGCTTTTCTCTCATTCTCTGTATTTTTCCAAGATGAGCTCTTCCTTTCTGTCCAAGATGAGCGCTGCTCAGCGAGTTCCTGATCAGCCGGACGTTGTAATCGTTGACGGTGAGCGAAGTAAGTTTTTTCTTGCTTAAATTGTAAAAAAGTTTGGCCCCCTATGCTCTGACCTACTGTACCACCCTCAGCCGGCCGCTACCCCCTTAGGAATTTTTTGAAAGAGTTTTGTATAGAAAATTATGCATAGAAAAGGTGTAAACGAGCTCAAAACATCCTTTTATAGCCTATTTTAACGAAAAGATAAGCCAAAGAACCTTGATTTCAGCCAAAAATTGGACTTTTTTTGGTTTACCACCGCCTCAACCCCCTCAGCCGAAATGTTAGCCTATGTGGGTCATCAGGGTGTAGGGGTAACCTCCGGAAAATAATGAGGGACCCCTCCCCCAAGGCCGACCTGTTACATGTACGATTAGGGACCCCTAAAAAGTAAATTATTTTGTCGCTTTTGTCTGTTATTTGACGTCGTCTGAGTTCGTAGGGTTGCTGTGCAATCTTTCTGACACGTTTTATGTTCACAACTGTAAATTTTGTTGTCCGTCTGCGTGTTATGAGTTTTAATTTGTACATACTGTATGTTTTTTTTTCTTTGCCGCTCGTTTACTGGTTTTACTGGTGTAGAGCAGACGGCATAAACATTGATTGATTGATTGAATTATGCCAACGTACAGTAGTTTTAAAACGTAAATATGCGAAATCTATATAGAGAAGCCTTAAAAATTGCGCCAAAAAGAATTTCTAAAACGCAAAGAGCTTATATGCGCAACACAATTTGCAAAAAAAATATGGAGAATTATTTCCTTTAAAAAAGTGAAGCTTTATCCGTGCTTATGAGCAGTGCTGGCCTTTTCTTGTGGCACTAATAATCAAATTTTTCAGAGCTCCTTTTCTTCTGCCCGTTCTTGCCAGCCGGAAAGGTGAGCGTGAAGCACGCTCATTTCAGAAAGCACGTCATAGAGCGCCACTGGTCGTTGGGGAATACCCCTTCCGGTTCCGGTTGATGTGAAGGAAGCTGGGAGTGCTTTAATAGTAACAACAAGGCGAATGGCTGTTGATGAACTACCAGCACAAGCAGCTGTTACGTTCTGTCCCACTGCAGTTCACTATGCATTCGCAGTGACTACGGACTATCCACAATCTGCAGTAACAACTTGCATTAAGGAAATAAGCGATCTAGTCGCTGAACAGGCCAAAGATCCAGAACTCAGTAGTATTATTGATTATTTAAAGAACGGCCAGCTCCCAATGGACAAAGAACAATCACAAACTGTCAAAAGGGAGGCATTAAATTATAAATTGGTTGACGGAGTACTCACTTATGAGGGAATTCAAACACGTTCCAAAACCAAGTCTAATAGAGGTAATAGACGTTCTGTAATACCAAAGCATCTGCAAGAGAAGGTACTCTATCTCATGCATAAAGAGCCCCTTACTGGAGGCCATCTTGGACAGAAAAAGACGCTTACCAAGATTCTGAACCGATACTATTGGCCAGGTCTGGCTGATCGGGTGAAATCTTATTGTCAACAGTGTGAGGAGTGCAATTCTAGAAAAAGCCCTGCAAAATCTGGGAAAATACCTTTAAAACCAATACCAGTTGGCGGCGTGTTCGATCTGGTCGCTATGGATTTCCTAGGGCCACTTCCGTTGACTTACGATGGTAATCTGTATGTGCTTGTCCTGTCGGACTATCTAACAAAATACCCAGAGGCGTTTGCGTTGCCAGATGCCAAGGCAGAAACAGTTGCAAAGGTATTAGTGAATGAAATAATAACACGATATGGTGCTCCAGTCCGTCTGCTCAGTGATCAGGGAAGAAATTTCCTAGCAGCGGTAGTCCAAGAAGTTTGCCACCTTTTTCAAATTCGTCATGTTACAACCGCCCCTTACCATCCCCAATGTGATGGTTTGGTTGAACGCTTTAATGGAACGCTCTGCCAAATGTTGTCCATGTATGTAGAGAAAAACCAGCGTGACTGGGACAGGTACTTGCCGCTTTGTCTGTTTGCTTACAGGATCAGCAAACACGAAAGCACAAGGAACAGCCCATTCTTCCTGATGTTCGGGAGAGAGCCTCGAGTTCCTCTTGACACTGTATGGAAGACACCAAATAAGTTATATGTAGACACTGTAGATTATGTTACTGACCTAAAATACCACCTGCAGGATGCTTGGATGATTGCCAAACGCAATATTGAAGGAGCGCAGATGAAACAGAGTAAGAACTATGATAAAACCAGCGCACCAACTAAAGTAGGAGTTGGGACTCAGGTACTAAGGAGAAGGCCTGAAACGACTGTCCCCGGTACGACTAAAAAGCTAGATCGTAACCATTGGGCAGGTCCTTATCAAGTCCTTAAAATGACAGACACTAATGCTGAAATCAGACTCACAGATAATAAAAGTGTATGGGTTAACCTAAATGATTTGAAATTGTATCCAACTTCTTATGTTCCTAGTTTTCAGTCCACAGAGTCACAATCTGAGCTTCACGACACACCTAGCAGTGGAGTAGAAGTACCAACAAGGTTGCATCACTATAATTTGCGACCTCGGAAGAAGACAGGAGATGCACTGGTCGTTGCACCAGTCATGCAAGGGACGGATTATGGTACAGTTCAGAGCTCACCACCAAGTAGGTACGTTATCAGGGATCGAAGTGAGCCTGGTGCTCGTGGATCTGGAAAATCTTCCTTTTTCAACAAACTTAGAAGGTCAAGTACCGGTTCACGGCCAAGACCGGCACTCAATATTGAGCACCCACATCTAACTCAGGATATGCCATGTGGCAATATACCAGCACCGCCATTAGCCGGCATACAGCATAGCACAGCCACCCTCATGCGATATGACCCGACTGTTAATCTTCCACCTATCGAGATTGCCCCCGGACCACCCATCCTCAAACGGCGTGGTTCCGATGGGTCCGTCTCCTCACAAACTGCCTTTGAAAGAGAACTCAGTGAAAAACTGAAGTTACGACGGCAGGTTGTTGAGAATCACAGCGCAGTCATGCAAAATAGTGGCTCATTGCCTAATTCCAATTCAGTTTACAAACATGTAGGTGATAACAATGCTAGATTTCTATCCAGAATTGCCAATGAACAGTTGAGCAGTCAGATAGGTACTGCAAGAACTGAAACCAAATCTGTATACAAGGCAGCGACTACTGATGTGGCAGTACAGGCTGTCAAAGTTAGTTTCAGCGACCCGGAAGTGAGACCAAACGTTGGTGTAGCAGCACCGATCTTGAAATATCAATTCACTATTGACCCGAATGGCGTCCGACCTAAATATGCCACGCGAGGGTCTGTAGGCATTGACTTGGCGAACCCAGCAGATGCCTATCTACCACCAAAACAAGTCACACCAATAGACTTGGGGATCAGTGTTGAATTACCAACGGGTTATTATGCACAATTGAAGGATCGCTCCTCAGTAGCGATGTGTGGCATAATCGTCTGTGCAGGCGTGATAGATCCTGACTATTGCGGATCGATACGGGCCATCTTTTACAATAGCACGGACAGCGTGCAGGTCTTAAATGAAGGCGCGCGCATCGTGCAGATGCTCATACTCCCCTATGCGCAGCCTGCATTGCTAGCAACAAACGACTATCGCCCACCAACCAGTCGTGGTGCACGTGGTTTCGGCCACAGCGACGACTCACTTAGTGCCTTTACGGCTGGCGAGGTCGAAGAAATAGAGAGAGAGCTGGATGGGGCCTATCCAGATGTCTTTGATGACGATCTCAATAATGAGCTGGATAACCTCCAATTCCAGGCCGATGAACAGTTGGCTGAGCTAGAAGCTCAGGTCCGAGCCTTCACTCTGGCCAAGTGAAGTACTCATGGGAAACACCTGGCCCCGTCTTTTTGTCCGTCTCAATTCATTTTATGATTTTCTGATTCATTTACTATGTCTTTAGTTCAGTACAAGTCTAATTCCGTGTATTTGTCTGTGTGTACCGTAGTTTAGGATGTCTAGGTATTCAGTCTATAAACACATAGTTTTGATGATTGATGCACTATTGTCTGTATCTCATCATCTAATTACCATAGTAATTTGCCATAACTTTCTTGTTGCTACCATTCACGTAATGATATCCTTGTATTTGTCTGTTAATGTTAACCTAATGTCAACTTCCTGAACTCTATTATCATACTGTAATTGCAAGCCTTCACTCAACTCCTGCCACTCAGTTCACAAGACACTAGAAGGTCAAATCCGTTCCACAAAGCCAAGAGATCCACAAGATCAATCTGCCCCATGTATCGGAGTGTGATCGTGTCGGGACGACACTTCTTGCCGTGTGGGAGATGTGACGGAGAATCTACTGTACATAATGCATTTAGTAATTACTATATCTACTTACATGTGTAATAGCCGTTTTCTTAAAGTAATGCTAATTAAATAGCAGTGCCAGACACAGGTACTACGTAATTGCCTTACTTTGGCTCACGTGCAAGCACCGAATATTCTGGTGCGACATTGTAATAGTCGAGAGACAGTGATGTAGTCAGTCAGAGAGTGAGTCGGTCGAGTGTGCGAGTTGGTCGGTCGGTCAGTTGACGAATAAAGGTTTTCTCGATTGGTTCGTCTGTTCTATTATTCTTCTAGTTCAGTGTATAGACACCAATAGGTCGAATGAACACCATTGCTAATTCAGTTTATAACCACTAGGTTTGGCGAACACAAGTTCTAATCAAGTTTAGAGTTGCTAGTCTCCGATTCTGATGGTTAATTACTGAGTAGGGACACTCGGTAGTGACAGGACCGCTTCAGGCACGAGTAACCTGACCGGTGACAATAGGCCGTTTAGCCGTAGGCGTCACACACTGATGGCCAATATGCTATTTTATCGGATTTTCAGGCGGCACAGAACGTTCCAGTTTAATCACGAGGCAGCCTGCTTTCCATTATTCACCCACCGACTGGCCATTAGAGAGCCCAAACTATCAATATTAGAGGCGGGTTGTGGCCATTATTTGTTCCGCAGTTGTCTCTATCTACCAGCGGCTTGCTTTCTCGATTTATACGATGTTCGCTATTTTGATTTCTCTTTTCCCGTTTGTATGCGCCAGCTACAGCAACTACTGGGCCCACACAGAGGCGGGTGTGGGTTTGAGAATCACCATCAACAACTACATTATCGATGATTTGGCCTACGGATACATCTCAAAATATTGCTGGTATCCATTCGAACTTCCTAATGTCCAATCAACACCCGGCCACCTTCGAAAATATCAACAAATCAGACTATATAGCTTTGTCAGTTTTCTTGGATATTGTGTATCAGATGAACGAACCCCGGAAATCCGACTGCACTTCATGGAGAAAGGAAAGCTGATTGGGACAGCGGCTGTCTTTCATAATAGGGTATGTCAGAACGCAAATTAATCTTCTAATTCTAAAAACAAAACAATGCTTTCAGTACGATCGGGAAGAAGGGTATTGCTCGATCTACAGCTCGAAGAACATCTATTTTTCGCTATTTTGAGCGTTTTTTAGTACCAATCCTCCCTTCTCAAGAAATTTTGGCTCAGACCCGGCCGGGTTCACACCCCAACCCGCTTCCCTCGACCTCGACACTGTTAGACTGCCCAGGAAGTGCTGTATCGTTAAGGAGCCTATCATAGGCGTTCTAGTAGCCGTTTGTTATCCCGTTTACGCAAGATTTTTTCAGTAATTTCGAAAATGTCAGTACTTTCGGTTGAATATTTTTCATTTTTTCCCACCCTCTATGAAAATTTATTTTTTTCATTCGAAAAATTTCCATGGAAGCAACTGTGTGACATCCATGGAAATTGCGGTCTTCAAGAGTGCGTTGACTCAGTAACTATCTCAGTGGTAGACAAGCCAGAACAAGGTTTAGAGACTGCACTTCCGGGACAAACCGGGACTTCCACAGGGATCATCCTCAGTGATCTATTGGCAGCCCAGTACCTAGCAGTTGCCGCTAGCCCTGGCCACCCACTGGAAGAGTTGTTGCGTCTGGCCCCTCGGCCCCGCCAACTGAAAGAAACTCTGCCATCCCGATATGCTGAACTGATAGATGTCACGTTAGAAGCGCTCTCTCCCTCAAGGACCACTTGAAAAACATTCACTCTTACCATGTGGGGTTTGCTGCTGGATGGCTTGGCCCAAATCGTCTATTACAAGAACAACCACCGCCGATCCATGCCTCAGAAACTATGCTTTCTGGTGCAGTTGAGGTCAGGATTCAGCGCCTTTCTACAATCGTATCTACATCGGCTCCACCCTGAAGCCGACCTGAACTACCCGGACTGTGGTCAGCAGGCTCATGGTACGCTACTGTGCACTTGTTTGGCTATGGGGCCAAACCTACAAGACTCTCGATACGGACCTCTGGACACAGCCGTTCGCAGCAGCGGCTTTCCTGGGCGCGTGACCAGTGGCGGCTAATAACAACAACAACATAAACTGCAGAATAACCTTAGGACTGACCAAAGCAAAACTATGCTCTCGCACTGTGTCACCTTTGACCTGACGAGTGTGACAATATGTACTATTTTACAGTATTTTAGGAAACTGCAACCTACTGCATGTCTAAAATCCCACGCTTTTTATAGGCTTTTCCAAGGTGATTGTCTTAAGTATGTTAATGTGTGAACGTGACGGTTTTGATATTCTGAACTGCCTGTTTTTACTAGTTTGAAGTGACCTTTTTGCGCGCGGTGTAGATAGTATCGTTAAAATTGTTGATGCCTCGCTCTGACAGAAACCTCATTAACGCCCTGTGTCTGGAGCCGCCTAATGGATGAGTTGGGGACAGCAAGGCCGACTTTCGTGTCGTTGCTCCCCCAGGTCAAGCCTACGCGGCCCCAGAAACTGGATTTTGAGGCCTTTTTAAGATCTGCCAAGGCCAGGACTGATGAGTCGGTGAAGTCGGTAGTCGTCACAACTCGCCGTTTCTATACATTCGAGTATGCACGTTCTTGTGTATGAGTTCTGAGGCGAGCGACGTTGAAGAGCAGACATAGATGCAATGAAGGCACCTTGAACCTCAAGGATGGTCTTTGGCAATCCAGCAACCCTGTCAACTTTGACTACACTGGTGGAGGATTTGGATGTTGTTCATGGCTTAGTTGGAGTGCCACCATCCCTAGAAGCATTCTTGGACACCACTGGTTGTCTGACGATGGCAATCTGGCTCTCACCAACCAAGCAAACAGATGGACTAACTAACAAAAGGCTTAACTACTATGAACACCGCCCAAAACCAGATGATCCAAGACCAGTTCGTCATCGACGCGAAAGGGTTGCACCCCAGGCATCAACTGCCCTCAGCATACGAGTATTCAAGAATTATTCCAAGCCTGACTTCCAGTTCCTTCGGTTCCAAAGGCACTTCCGAACAAGACTTGAGCACTACACTGTTATCACTTACCAGAACACAAGTGACGCAAGGTTCCCTGCTAAACCTGTACGCTTCAAAAGAGAAGTTAAAAGACATGCAACAAGTTCTAGAGCAAATATTTTGGTCTACAAAAAGGATGGAAGGGATTCATTGGTAACCAAGGATCAGCTAGCTGGACAACTGCAAGCTGTCTTAGAGTTACAACAACGTAACCTACGCTTTGCTTTTTCCCATGCCATTGCCGCACAGTGTCAGTCTACGGAGACGATTCTTGCCATTGTTCGCGCAGGACTCACTGCTGAGCCTACCATGGCCATGCGTTCTCTTCTGAACCACACCAACTTGTTCACAAAAGCTAGTGCAAACCTCATAGAAATGTACCCTTGTGAGTTCCTATCAAGACAATCTTACACTTTACTCCCGATGAACAACACCTGCTATCAACAGATTCCAATTCAGTTTCATACCCCTTAGGAACAAGTCATTCTGGATTCCTCAACCCAAGCTTGAAGAGCTGGAACAAACCTGCTACAGCCCATAGAGTTAGGACTGTAATTCTTGAGAAGAAGTCAAATGCTTTTATCCCTGGGCGATGGGTGAGCATCTGGGTCAGAATTTTGTCTAGAATTTCCCCCTCAAACCTGTTGCTCGACTCGGCTGACTGTTCGCTAAATCTAATGTGTTTTGTTCCGATGATGGTTAGTGCTTTTGTAAAGGAAATCAGAATTTTCTCGGCCCATCCTATGTATATAACCGAAACTGTTCCGATATTTTGCGACGCCTTCCAGGATTTGTACCGATCTGACTTAAAAGATTTTCCTCTATCACAACAGCGGCTATACTTACAAACTCTCGAACATCAACAGCCTGGTAAAGGTAAAGCAGCCCCGTCATTGCCCGTCTGTTGTCTACGCTGCTATGAACGATCAAGGATTCATAATGTCAATCGAACTGTGCTGGCTAGAAGCACACATCCTGTTCCAGCACATTAACGCCTACGGTGAAAGCTCGATCGTTCCTATTGGTGGCTTAGAACTCGTATCTCCGGAGTTGTATGCATACGATGTATAAATAATTTTATAAACACGAACAAAAGGTGCCAGCAAGCGTATTGGCATGACTCTTAGTACGCAGCCCCTCAGTACGGCTCGATTAAAACACGCCAATACCCTTGCTGGCGTTATCAACAAACAGAGCTACACAGCGCTGGCGCCGAGAGGGCTTTGCTTTTAAATATCCGAATTCTCAGAATATTACCGATTCCAACGGTGCAATGGTACCACTGTCAGCCTCGATCATCAATGCGTCTGCGTATCTATAAAAAGAGTATGTACGCAGTAGCACGTTCCATAGGAGCTAGCGACGGTCGAAACTCTGCCTAACGGCTGTTCGGTCGGCCGATCGACGGTAGGGGCGTATACTCAGTCGGTTCTTGTTTAGGTCCACTGGTAATGGCAGGAGTTCCGCTCGGCGAATTAGCGTAGACAAAGCCACTTGTCAGATTACTCGACATAACGCCCCAATTTTAAGATTTCCGCGCTTCTGCGCCACTAGCATACCCAGGGTGTGTACTCCCCTCCTCCCCGGTGCAGATAGGAAGGAAAATGGGAAAAAAAATTAAGAATAATGTCAAAGTTCAGAATATCTTTTAAAGGCTAATTTCTCAAAATTTGCAAGATCTGGTTGGTAAAATGCCAAACCAGGTCTCTTTAAACAGCTCATTATTCTTATGCACAGATTATATTTTTTAAAACGCCTTCATAAACACAAATTTTTCGGTCGGTCAAATATTACACACACAATCCTAGATACGCCAGGCCTATGTACATTGTATAAGAAAAAATAGTTACGGAGAGATCAGTTCATCGATTGGAATCGAGACCGGTGGAGGTGGTGTTGACAAGGGTGGTGCCGATGAATCCTTAATAACATTCGATAGAATTTTAAAGCACATTTTTCGATATTACCAAAACGTTTACAGCGATCGCTTCCCAAAACTGACAGCCGAAGATCCGAGCAGATTGCAGAATCGGTCTCGACTCCTAGTAGTCAGTGGTGTCCTCGGGTCCAATACGAATGTGGTAAATTAAACAAAAAAGCGCAAAAACATAGCATTGTTGCCCCTCCTCCACCGCTTCTGGAAACGAGAATATCGCCCAGTCTTAAAAAATCAGAAAAATTAGTGCAATCGAAATTTTAGGGATAATATTACCGAAGGCAGGTGCGAGAGCGCGTTGAGAAATCGCGAGTTCCACTCACGGTGGACTTCAAACATTTGTAACTATAAAAAAGAGTGTCCAGTTCAATAAAAATAATAGAATATACCAATACCGAAACTTCAGAACCGGTAACGCCTGGAGCGACCTTCGCCAATATCGGTGGACATCGCCCCCAAAAGTGGCAGCATCTGCAAATAACAATAAATAAATAATACTGACGTTCTCTGCAGCCACCGGCCGGAGGAGCTGCAGCTCCCACAAGAGCCAACTGAGTGCCGTGAGCTCTGCAGCGCCCCTCCGTGTGCGCTGTCTAAATCGTAATGCAACAGCCAGATGACGGATTTATTCAAAATACGGTTGTCGGCTGCAACCTCGTCAAATGCACAAGCACCACTCGAGGAATTGCTGTTTTGTCTGTGACCAGTGCACGTATGTAGGTAGTACTACAAACTTTAAAAGTGACTCTAACAATGAAACAAGAGCAAAATCTTGACCAAAGTCTTGTTCCCTATCCCATAGTGTGAACGCGTCCGGAATAAGGGCCTTGTCCGCGCAAGGGTGAACCGGGCTTCGGCCAGGAATAAGCGAGGTTATGCTACTGCTACTTCTTTTACTGAACTAAACAATGCACAACGAATACAGACAAAGGTGTTACCAACAAACAGCACTATCAGTAACAACATACAGTATGTACAGTGAAATTTACGACAAAAATTTACAACGGGTATGCCTCGGCAACACTCCGAAAGAAATTTTCGGAACATATTCTGGGAACAAAGCGACGCGGTATACAGGTCTTGCAGCAGATAAGGGGGTTACGGCCATTCTCCTCTCATGCA